>JANHFO010005232.1:24537-36829 GCA_032468095.1 Pareas carinatus
GGGGATGCCTTATATTTCAGTGAGAGGCAAAACTGTAAGTAGGTCTTATTTTCGGAGGATGTCTTACTTTCGGGGAAGCAGGGTATGTAAGTCACCCTGTCCTAGATATTTAGTGTAAAAATGTGGCTTTTCCCTGGGAAGGACTACATTTTCCCTCTTCTGTATCTATGGGCCATGTTGACTGGAATTAATATGAGATTTGAGTTGAACATTATCTGAGAGAGTTCCAAGTTCTTCACTTTTGTCCTGGAAGAACTTTCCTCTTGAGATAATTCGTGGGAAAAAATTAGCAGTGAAAAGTTGCAACAAGCCCGTAAATGTTTTGTCTCAAGGAATTGACCATTGGGTTCTGTTTAAATGTAAATAATTGCTATTTCTGTACTTCAGAATCTACAGTATTGTAAGATATAGGGGATCAGATATAGGAGACCATTTTGACTTTCCATAGGATTTAGTTCATGTGCTGCAATTAGCTACGGATAGAAAGTATCTGTCTTTCTTGAATTTTTTTATATAATGCATTACTTTCAGTGGCTTAATACCAAATACTATTAAGTATCTCTCTACACAATTTGCTTTTTGGTTCTGAGGTTCTGATTAGAAAAAGCCTCTCCAATCTAAGATAAAACAGACATTGGACTTTAAAAAAAAACCCTCCTTGGTGTGTATATATTTAGTAAATACATACATATATACAAATACCATGCAAAAATATGGCGAAGTTTACATTTTGTAGTGCGTTTTAATAGTACAGTATAAAATGCATATTTTAAACCATCAGCTCCTATTTTCCTAACCTAATTTTTCTATACTTCTATCAGGAGTCCGTGAAAGGGTGGAGCCATCTAGGTAAGTCAAAAACCTTCAGAACAAGGAAATTGTGTATATTTAGCAAACAACATTGCAGAAAATATACACAATGAAATATTTGTAAAAATTTCTTCAAATAGGTATTCAAAAGGTGGTGCAAAACTCTTACCTTACTGCAATTTGCTTATTCATTGATTGACTGCCCATATGCCATCAAATTGTTTTTGATGCCTAGCAACCACACAGATTTTTAATTCTATATTCCATAATATTCTACTCTAAAATAATATAATGTAATATGAATAATAGTTAAGGCACAAGGCTAGAAGCCAAGAGACTGTGAGTTCAAGTCCTGACTTAGACATGAAAGCCAGCTGGGTGTCTTTGGTCTAGTCAGTCAGACTAACCCACCTCACAAGTTTGTTGTTGAGGGGAAAACAGGAGGTGGAAGGAATATTAGATATGTTTGCTTGTGTCTGTGTGTGTGTGTGTGTGTGTGTGTGTGTGTGTGTGTGTGTGTGTACTAGCTGCCGGTACCTGTGCTCTGCTACGGGATTACCAAGAAAATTAAATGTTGGATAAGAAAATAGAAAATAAAAGCATGTAATTGAGGCCTCGGCCAGATTTCCCCCCAAATCCCCATTTTGTAATTTTTGGGCCTACTGTTCCTATCCAGTCCCACTCTCATCTCCCCTGCTGCTCCTCGCCCTTTTGGGGATTAGAGTTCTATAATTGTGCTCTCCTGAAAAACTCAAAATTAAACAGGCAGAGAAAGCTTTCCAATCAGGAGAAAGCTTGTTGGATATTTTGTCCAATCAGAACCCTCTACCCATCCGGAATTAAAATTTTAAAATAACTCGCTTAAAAATTAATATATTGAAAAATCCTTTCTTAGCGAGCGCCTAGATGCCAAGACGTACCTATGTACCAAATTTCATCTTTGTAGCTAGTATAGTTTTCAAGATCTGGAGATGAGTCAGTCAGTCAGTTTTTCGCATTTATATATATAGATATGCAAACTATTTGAATAAGCATTGTTTAATCTAGACAAGAAGCATAATAGCAAAAAAGGGACACCCGCTTTTTCTAATTAGGAATATTTTTAATTGACTGGCAGATTTCTTTTTTATTGTACTAATAATCTAGGAGTCACATTCTGTTTTGAGAGAATTGTCTTATATCCCAGTATGTCTTTTAATTATAGGTTTTCCCTTGCTTTTGTTGTAACATTTAATTACTGTTTGTGAGTGCAGTTGAAATAGGATTTTCACTGCACTGCATGTTTGAAGTAGTGTTTGAATCTTGTTCAGTGGCCTGTATTATAAACTTTTGAATTGTCTTTATGATGCTAGAGGGTCTGCCCAAGCTCATAAACCTGAAGACTAATATAAAGAAATCTGATGCACCAAAGCCAAATCCAAGTACATGGATGGTTCTGGACATCACTCCGATGAAATTTATCTATAGAGAAAATAGGCTTTGTATTTTGTCATATAGAAAAAAACCTAATCCTCCAGATGTTTTAGATGTACCTCCCCAAATCTATGATCATGCTAATTTAACCTGGCAAGAGATAAGAATTAAGCCTAAAACGTGTAAAAAAAAAAGAATAGACTGATGGTTGATTAATTTTCTTTGTTATACCACCTATTTCCTGAATATTTCATCATCAATAGTTACCTCACCAACAACCTGCTAACACTGGACCGCTTCCCCATCAGTTTCAAAACCTACTTCTCAGGGAACTACTTCCACCATATTGTGCTGGGAGTGAACATTGGGGGACGCTATGGGGCCGTTGGCATAAGTCGACGCGAGGATCTCATGTACAAAGCTCCCACCTTCCGCACACTGAGCGAGCTTATTTTTGACTATGAGGAGGCGTATCGGTGCTGCTGGCATACCCTCAAAAAGGTGAAGCTTGGCCAGTGTGTGTCCCATGATCCACATAGTGTGGAGCAGATTGAATGGAAGCATTCCGTCTTGGATGTGGAGAAGCTGAGCCGTGAGGACTTCCGCAAGGAGCTTGAGAGGCATTCCCGTGACATGAGACTAAAGGTGAGGGGAAGGGGGAAAAGAAGAGCTGATTGTTCAGTTACTTCTATACAGTATGGATGAATGTCCTTTGAGTGAGTGAGTGCCTGGGGACTACACTTAAATGATTTTGGAACCACACTGATTGATTGGGTTGATGATTTAGAACAGATGGGACAATGTCATATACCCATGAATCTTGGGAGGATTTATTTAATAACAGTTAAGCCTGTTTTTGACTTATACTGACATCTTTTTGTCTAGTTGCCATCTTGAAACAAAGATGGTATTTGCGCCAACCCTACTTGTAAGCTACTTCATCCATTCTTGGCAATCAGAGTTGAAGGGGCTCTGGGATCTACAAAATATGGGATTTGTGTATAGTTCAGGTTGCTCACCTCTGCCTTTATTTTGCTTAGTTTATTTGCTCCTATTTGCATGCTTTGAGATGAAATCTGTTATAGAAAATGTCATTTTGTATCACCAGGAAGGAAGGAAGGAATAATTGTTGTTAGATGTTTCTTAAAGCTAAATCTTCATTTGGCAAATATTCTCTTCCTATCCACATGATCATTAGCAACAGCTTGTGCTTTCTATAGATATATTTAGATGAGCTTTTATGTGCAAAATTTTGATGTAGTGCTTTGAACATTCAAAAGACCTCAACAGTGCTAAAAATATGGCAAGCTCCTTCTGAGTTTTGCATCAAGAGAAAAGACAACGTTTCTCTCCCTAGATCAGCAAAGGAACTGGGCCACCATCACCCACCAAGGATAGGAAAAAGGATGTATCATCCCCACAGCGTAACCAATCCAGTCCACATCGCCGCAATAGCCGGACAGAAAGGCGGTAAGCCTGCAGTACTTCTGCTTTGCCTTTATGTAGTTTTTATTTTTCCTTGTTTTTGCCTTAATTTAAGTGCACAGATGTTTTCATCCTATGTGAGTGGAGGCATACTTCACATGATTCTACTTGTATCTTTACACACACTGTGCACCTACTTTTTCCTCTCTGCTTTTAAGCAACCTGTTTGGTTATCGCTCCCAGTGACATTTGAATTAGAAGATTGATTGAATGATCAATCTCATGGATTTTAGAGCAGAGGTCACCAACCTTGGTCCCTTGAAAGCTTGTGGACTTCACCTCCCAGAATTCCCCAGCCAGCATGAGCTGGCTGAGTAATTCCAGGAGCTTAAGTCCACAAGCCTTAAAGGGACCAAGGCTGGAGACCTCTGTTTTAGAGAATGACCATTAATTGAATTATAAGTTCTTTCCAGCCTAGCAATACTTTGCCTATTTACATGCAATTCCTGGGGGCACAATGGCTCAGTGGTTAAAAACACTGAGCTTTCGAGACCCAAACGCCGTGTGACACGATGAGCTGCCATTATTGCCCCAGCTCCTCCCCCCCCCAGCAGTTAGAAACTGGGCAAATGAGAGTAGATTAATAGGTACTACTTTGGTGGGAAAGTAACAGCGTTCCATGCACCTTGACATATATATAGTCTTGCTGGCCACGTGACCATGGAAACGTCTTCTGCTTATGGTGGCTCCCTCGGCTAAGACATGGAGATGAGCACTACCCCCGAGAGTCGGAAATGACTGGACAGGGGAACCATTTACCTTTGCCTTGCATGCCATTATCTCCTTCGCTGGGTGGTGTTGGGAATACGTATGGATATCCTTGGGAATCATTGCACAAACTCCTCCCTCCAATGAACACTCATCACAGAAAAATAGCGGATGCCACCTGCAAGAAATTGCCTTCACCCATTGCATTCTTGTATTGTAAGCTCATTGTCATAATGAAAGCTCATTAATAGAAGGAAACAGGCCCTGCTTCCGGGCTCCCTCTCATGCCCCCCATTCAAGCAAGAACCGGATGACAAACCTCTTCCTGAGTTATTGTATGACTCATAAAAGGAGACGGGGTACCGATGTTGATTAAGACCTTACTTGGTGCTTTTGCCAAGGCTTTGAGAACCCTGCTTTAATTATATCCAGAATGTATCCTTGAAGAATATGTGGGATGATTACCTAGCTAAGCTCTACAGATAATTTTAACAATTTAAGATACTAAAATAGTTAAGGCTTTTTCTTGTGAGAAGGTGCTGACTCTTTTCATTGGCTCATTTGCTTTTTTCCCCTCTATTGTGCAGACCTTCTGGAGAGAAGAAACCTTCCGAACCCAAAGCCATGCCCGATCTTAATGGTTATCAAATCAGAGTATAAAGATCTTCTCATTTGTGGACCATTTGGTGAAGAGCATTCGAACCAACACTACCTATCAGATGTGCAGTGTGGGAGGGGATGCAAAGGGTACAAATTGCATATTTTCCAAGGTATTTATTTACTTGGAGTGGTAGCCAGTGGATTAGAAGATAGCCATTTCTTTGAATTATATCAGGAACTAAATACACAAACTAAAAGAAAAATTAAATAGATCTTCCATCAGTTGTTCACTGTTCTACATAATGACAAGGGAAGATGCATTTTGCAAAGTAAGCCCTTTCTGTGCTTTTTCTCAGCCCACACAGAAGTAGAATGCTTTTGATTTCAAAAAGCCCCCTAGTAGACTACAGGTCTCCTCCCTGCTTTTGAAGGAATCAAGTTAGCAGGAGATCTCAGGAGATCGACAGGGGCTGGAAGCGAAAAATACTGACTCCTATGGAAGACGTTCTTAATTTGTATTTTCTGAGAATTTTAATATTTTTAATAACATGGGGAGTGGGGACAGCATACCATATTGTTGCATATGCTCTAAAATCATTGATGTGATCCTAGTGTTTTTATTTCCAACAATGGATTGCCTAGGATGAAAATTCACATGCCACTCCCACTGCAAACTTGGCTAGCTGAATCCTTGTGATATGGGCTTTGTAAATAGAAGATAGTTTAGGAACTGCCTGTGTTTTGGAGCATGGACGTCACACGAATACGATAGCTTAATTGGCTTGTCATGGCGGTACCCGATTGTGATGTATTCTAGAGATTAATTGGAGACCAGGTTTCCCTTTTTCTCACTTTCTGGTGCTATTCTACACTTGACTGTTGTTAGAGTGATAGAAGCTTTCAGGTGGCAGCAGAACAGCCCTAACATGTGTGCCCTCCATACGTGTGGTATTGCAGCCTCACCATCTGGAGGGTGTCTTGTTAAGAGAAGGCTGCTCGGTAACCATATCTCCCGCTTCTTGGAAAAGAGTGTCTTACTCATTTATAGTAACATGACCCTTGCTCTTTCTCCCTGACAAGATGTGAATTCATTCTTGCTGTATGAAATTGTATACTGAGGGTTCCTAGAGTGTGTCGAGTAGTAGCAGTGTATTTAGATATTAATATGGGGATCAGATCCTGGGATACGTCTCTTTCTGTATTCTCTTTGTTGATTCTTTCTCCTCCTTTTTTGACTTGTGCAAAGTGGGTAGAAGCATAGAGTTTTTTTTGTTGTACCAGTATTTTATTGCCTTTTCTTAATACTATATTTTGAGGGTAAATTTGCATTACTCGAGTGGTGCATCTTTTTCTCTTGGATGTTTTATTAAGTAAATGTGTTTACTAAAATTGGCAGAAGCCAAACTTAGTTACTTTATGAACCTGCCCCACAGTTCAGTCCACATCCTTTTGACACTGAATTGGCAAACTCGTAGGCTTTAGAGGCACGAATAGAAAACTCTGTAATGGCCGTTGTCAGAAAGATGTGTGGACACCCAAAAAGCAGGGAAAACTGGACATTTAGTATTTAATCAATTATGTGAAAAGGAATGTGATAGGCCTCTTAGATGACAGCAATTTGAGAAGCCTCTAAGGAATCTGATGCTAAATCTTCACTTAACCACGGTTTATTAGCTAAGCGTCTCATACGCTGTACAGTTAGTACATACAAATCATTGAAAGAAGTGATGATGTACAATGTAAGGAGAGAAGCCCAGAGAGACCTTAAAGCATTTGACCCACTCTGTTCTCCAGTTTAGGATGTAGCTTTCCTATAATTGCAAGAAAAATATGTTTTATTGTTATTCTTCCCTGCCATCTTTGTCACAGATGTATATTATCTTTCAGGGTTTTTAAAAACATGTTTTTGTAGCAGAATAGACCTGCTATGAATGAAACACTTAAGATTCTAGTGTGCCTTGCATGTCTCTACCTATAGAAGCAGAGAGGATTTCTGGTGAACAGTGTTGCATTTTATATATACTGAGAAGGTGGGGGGGGGGGAGAAAGGGGATGATACAGACTCAAAAAAGGAGAGCATATCTACAATACATTAGATAATTTAGAGGCAGTGAAAAGGAAACACATATGAAACATTCCCACACTGTTTTTTAACTATTGAGTACATAGAAAATTTTGAAATCATGCCATGTATGATCTCATAGAATGACTGCTGTTGTAGGATATACATATTCATAACATGGTGACAATATACAATATTCTATGTCATTTCCTTTAGCCCATGTAGATTGTTTCATATTCTATTTTACTCTAGATTTTCCTGGTTAAAGGGAAATGCTTTCAGGAAAACCTGTAACCTATCATTACTATTTATGAATTAACGAGTTGTGTGGGATCCAGTGACCTTGGAAATAAAGATGTTATAGAACAATTGACATAGAGCAGGCCAGCTTCCATATATTTGTTGTAATTAAGGTGGAAGTATCCTGTTAGCCTCACCATGTAGATCAAGCCAGGAAATTAACTTCACGTGTGGGCTAAAATTACATTTCTTAAGATTGGCTATAATTACAGAATCTTATTGTGCTGTTCCTCCTCCCCCTATTATACTCCTGTGAATTAGTGAAGTGTCCGTCTCATCCACTTCCAAATATGTTTTGCTTGTTCTGGACTTAAGGTATGGTTCACTGCTGCTTTGGTAACAGAGCTTGTATATCTCTGTCAAAATCATATCCCTTACTCTCAACATAACGCATTACTCCTCATGGGAACCACTTTGGTGATCTTAGTTACATGTTTCATTATACTACAGAATATATGCAAGTATTCCTGCCCAGAATAAGCATGCCACAAACAAAAAATGCATTTAGAAAATTGTTGTCTGAATCCTTTCATTTTTATAAAAGAAAGGGAGAAAACATATGAATTGGACAATATTTATCTTCAATATTTTATTGTGGTTTTTTTTTACGTCAAGTCTAGTTTTTAGGTAATATATGAGATGCTAATGAAATTGTATATTTATCAGCAGTTGCCTGATAGATTAAACATCTTCCTTTTTTAAAGTCTCACTGTTTTCATCAGAGTTTTATTCACTTTCTACTTTGTCACCATTATTTATATATTTTGCCGCTGTTAAACCTTCTAAAAAATTAATGGTAACAGCAGGGAAAGCCTTGAAATGATGGTAACTGAGATCAGTGTTCAGCTTGATTAACTGAAAACTTTAAGCCAAATTCCAAGATGAAATGGAAAGAAAGCATTAAATCTTTGACATTCAATACTTAGCTGAGGCCTTGTAATGAAGTGATAGCTGCCATTAGGTCTCTCTGAAGAAAGGCTCCATTCTAAAACGCTCAAAGTATTTCTGTTGTAAGAAGTAATAGGAGGGTGAAAATAAATAAAAAACATACAACTGAACTGACATTCTTTGATCAGTCTGTGACTGGATGTGTTCCTGAGATGCTCAGCGAGAGAAAAATACAGTTAAGAAATTTGAGGGATTCAAAGCAGAACTACAAATTTTGAAGGCTAACTTAATTGCATATACTTAGTGCAATGTTTCTCAACCTTGATCACTTTGAATGTATGGATTTCAACTCTTAGAATTCCTCAGCCAGGAAAAAAAAGAAAATTATGGAATAAAGGAGAAGAAGCATTTCTCAGTGAAATAGAATTCATGCATAAAACAAGGAGCTCAGCAAGTTTGTGCAATCTCCTTCCCTTGAAAAAAAAATGGGGATTGGCTTCACCCTCCTCATGCTCTTCCTAACAGTCTTGTGCTGCTTTACAAATATTCTTGCTGTTTTTTGTTGTGAAGGAAAAAACCCTAAGTGGCTGCTCTGCAGCGCAGCCTGGAAAAATGGATGTAGGCCATAAAGTACCATGGCTACAAGGAGAGGAGAACCTTGAGGAGCAGTGAGGAATTCCCACCAATGGGGAGCTGGCTCTTGAGTAGCGAGGGAGAGAAATTTCTATCATGGGGAGCTGGCCTCTCTGCAACTTGAGGCAAAGCTTTTTGAACAGCTGCTAATTTGACTTGTAATGCCTTATGTAAGCCCTACAGCAGCATGCACACAAAGAGGAGAGGTAGTGACCTCAGATCAGAGCAGTCCGTGCACACAGAAGAGCCTCAAGAAGCTTTAGGCCGAGAAGCCTTGAGTCCCCAGCTGATGGTCCCTAGTACCCATCAGCCACAATCAGCATTCCTAGTGGTTGGGAATTATTTATCTTTCTAGTGCCTCTTCTAATGAAGAGGCTAAGAAGTGAAGAACTGGTAGAATCACTATACATGGTAAAGCTCTATCTAGTGAGTTAGGGCTTGATGTAAAAGGATCTAATATTGACTGTTGTCAATTCACTGTCCAGAAAATCCATTTTTGAGCACTACAAGTTTTAAAGGTGCAGAAACAGGATGTTATTTTCTGAGAATGCTATGACAGTAAAACATTTAACTGAAAAATGCTTCCCTTTCTGGTTTGTCTCTCAGACAGTAATTCTGGGTACTTGCCTACAGTCTCTTAGTCTTTGGAGCTTCTGGTGAATGCTAAGTCAGAGAACATGAAAGGGTTCTTTATCTCCTATCAAAGTCTAAAAGAGCTTGCTGACCTAATTTGTATTACTGCAGAGCTGAAGAGGGACGGAAGTCAACTTTTCACAGATGAGTCCACCAAGGAGTCATTCAATATTTGAGCTGAGATTTATAAGATCCACATATTATTTTCCCCTAGGGAGACACTAGACTGCTTGAACAGCTGTCTGAAGGCCCTTTGGGGTGGGCGAGAGTTCAGAAGATGAAACTTAATCTGGACAAGGCAAGATTAGAGTTGCTGTGGATGTAAAGTAGCTAGCTGGCCAGTCTGGTTAGATCATTATATTTAGTGTTAGAAGGGGCTGCTTTTCCAAATAGGTCGAAATGGACACTTTGGAAATTGCAGCTAAGTGGATAGCGTAAGGTGACTTCTACACCTGGGAATAATTTGTATGAGACGGAAGTGCTACCCCACTTGTGACCCTTTCTGAAAAAAATGAATCTTAGTTTGACATGTATTAGTGACACTTAAAATCATAGAATCAGAGGGCTGGAAGGAGTATTGGAAGTCTTCTAGTCCAAAGCTCTGCCCATGGCAGGAGACCATATGTCATGCCATACAAATGGTTGTCCAATCCTTTCTTGAAAACTTCCAGTGATGGTGCACTCGCAACTTTGAAAGGCAAGCTATTTCATTGGCTCATTGTTCTCACTGTCAGGAAGTTTCTCTTTAGTTCCAAGTTGGATCTCTCTTTAGTGAGCTTCACCCATTGCTTCTTGGCCTACCCTCTGGAGCTTTGGAGAATTAAGTTGACCCCCACCTCTCTGCGGCAGTCCCTCATGTACCAGAAGACAGGTATCATGTCACCCCTAATTCTTCTTTTTGTGAAACTAGATATACTTTTAACAGTTCTCTTGACAGTTCCTCATACAATTTATCCTATAGACCCCTTCTCATCTTAGTTGCTCTTGTTTGCACTATTTCTAAAGTCTCAACATGTTTTTTGTATCGTGATGACCAGAACTGAACACAGTATTCCAAATGTGGCCTTACTAGTGCATATCAAGCATACTTTCACTTGATCTTGATGCTATCCCTCTCTTAATACAGCCTAGAACTGCATTGGCTTTTTTGGCAGCTGCAGCATACTGCTGACACATACTTAAGTGGTGATCAACTAGGACACCTAGATCCCTCTCACAGTTACTGATATAGAATAACTAGATATTGTCTATTCTATACCTGTGCGTTTTATATTTCCTGCCTAGGCGCAGGACCTTACCTTTCCCACCACTGAACTGCCATCTTGTTGGATAAGGCCCAATGCTCATGTTTGTCAAGATCCTCTGATAATTGCTATCTTCCAAAGTGTTAGAAATTCGCCCCAACTTGGTATCATCTGCAAATTTGATGAGCTCTCCCTCTGTCCCCTCATCTTGATCATTTATGAAGATGTTGAACAGCACTGACCCCAAACAGAACCCATAACATGCTTCCTTCCATGTAGATGTAGATGAAGTTGCATTGAGGACTACATGCTGAGCGTAGTTGATCAGCCAACTGTGAGTTCATCTATCCCACATTGTTTCATCTTACCAAGAAGTAGATTGTGGTTTACTGTGTCAAATGCTTGACTGAAGTCTTAAGTATATTATATCTACAGCATTTTCCTGATTCACTAATTTAGTAACTTTAGCAAACAAGACAATAAGTTTGTCTGATGTGGTTTGTTTTTAACAAATCTATCCTGGCTTCTGGTAATGGCTTTATTCATTTCTAGATGCTCACAAATCTGTTGCTTGATTATCTTTTCCAGGATTTCCCCAGCTATTGATATCAATCTGATTGGTCTCTAGTTTCCTGGATCTACTCCCTCCTCTTTTTTTTGTGAAACATCAGTTTTTCTTTCCAGTTCTCCAGGTAGTTCCCCTGTGACCCAGGAGCTGTGAAAAATTTTGCTATGTGCTTCCAGCTTTTTCAGAATCCTGGGATATAAAACACATGGTCCTGGCAATTTGAACTCGTCTAGGTGTTTTCTTACCAATTTCTTGCATATTTTGACCTGCATTCCTGTTCTGTCTCCCACAGTGCTGCTTTTGGTAGTTTGGACTATTTTTTTTCCTTTGCATAAAGGCAGGTGCAAAAAAGGAGTTAAGCAGTTCTACTTTCTCCCTGCTGCCGGTCACCTTCCTGCCATCTTTTCCCTGTCTCTGGAGCTGCCTTTATATATTGAAAACATGCAGGTCATGGCCATTCAGCTGTCCTGGGAGTTGAATGGTTAACAGTGCATTTGTCAGTATGTTTCTGAGACCGGTTTTAGGTCTGAATATAACCATTAAAGCCTTAAATGGCTCGGCCTCAAATTACTTGAAAGCCTGCCTCCATGCATTTCAACTCAGTCCCACCCTCCGTACATCCACACAGGGGGCAGGGCCTTTAAAAATGTGGTCCTCGCCTTTGCAGTGAGTTTCCATTAGGGAATCCTCAGGCCTTTTAATTGCATATATTCAAGATCGTGCTGAAAATAATTTTATTTCGCTGGCTTTCGCTTCCCAGGCCTGGTGATTTAATCTGTAATCAGTGGTATTTGATTGTGTTTGTGTAGTAGATGTGTACCTTGTATGCCATCATGGAAGGGCTTTTCCCTGTTAAAAGAGTGTTAATGTTTTTAAATAGTTCGACAGTAGCCAGGGGACTAGCGTTCTCTACTTTGGCTTGGACCAGTGATATGCAACCTTGGCTCC
>JANHFO010005232.1:46635-57600 GCA_032468095.1 Pareas carinatus
TCACTAACCTAGAGAAGATCTAGTGAGCTGTCTCCTCTCCAGCCTCTCTGACGTGGTGTCTTTGCCTGCTTTGGTGCTTCAGGCCTTCTGTGCATTCGCAAAGAAGGGAGGCCTGAAGTAATGCGAGATCATGCGAGATCAGTAGGGCATGATCTCGCGCTACTGATCTCGTTACTTCAGACCTCAGTCTCAATGAGATCTGTACCAAAAGGCTTTGCAAAGACAGAAGGCTTCGGTGCTTCAGGCCTTCCATCCGTTTTGCCATTTCCTTGCCAAAGCCTGCAGGGGCGAGAGATTGTGTCCCTGCCGGCTCTGGTCATCTTTGCAAAAAGCCTTTGCCGCCAACAACGGGGGGCCAGGAGGGACACACCTGCCCCTCTCGGCCTCCATTCTTGGCGGCAAAGGCCTCGAACAAAGGCTTGTCAAAGCCTGCAGGGGTGAGAGATTGTGTTTTTGGCAGCAAATGTTTTTTGCAAAGACAACCTGATCCTGCAGGGAGGCAATCTCTCACACCCGTAGGCTTTGGCAAGCCAGTGCTCAAAGCAAAACCATGGCAGAGAGGCTGGAGAGGAGATAGCTCGCTTGATCATCAAGATCTTCAAAAGGTAAGTGAATCTCCACATGTCCAGTGTCTGTGGAGATCCAGTCGGGCAGGATGGGAAGCATGAGATATCTCAGGAGGTTGAGGGAAGCCTTGGGTGGTTGGAAGCACTAGGGCCCCCATGGTCTTCCGCGCCCTGAGATACCTCATGCACTTAATGACCTGAGCATTCAATTAGCAAATGCATTGGGTAAATCAGGGAGTGAGCCTGTTCATTTTACGTGATCTCATTAATGAATTGCTCAGATTACTAATGTAATTGGCAGGCTCCATTATATTTGTAACTCAAGAACTACCTGTAATTGCTCATTCCCAAATCACCACTGATCCTGTTTACTCAGTGAATTTATAGCTGTCACTGAAGAGTATGCATGCAGGTAAATAATTCTTTAAACAAAATGAGGAACCCCAGAGATTGAAAAGCCTGCCATTCTAAGGACACACACTGAAATGAAGACCTCCCTTTCTGAACATGCATTACTGAAGAGTGCAAGACCTACAATTTCGATTTCATCATGAGATTCACCTGACTTTTTGCTTTGACAAAGAGTGATATACTGGCAGTCATCTGTTATACCCAGGCAGCTAGGCCACAGAGGAAACAGCAATTTCCGCTGGTGTGGGTTCTGACAGAATTCCTCCTGTCCAGACACCTGTGTAGGCAAAAAGAAAAAAGAGCAGAACACAAATACCCCATCAAATGTTTTGAAGATAATAATCCAAAATTCCAAAAATTCTAGAATAACCACATGGAAATCAGAAAGTCAGAACCCATAATCTAAAATAGTGTTTGACAGCCATAATTGTGCAGATTTCAACTGCCAGGATGAGTGGGGAATTCTGGGAGTTGAAACCCACACATCTTAAGTCGCCAAGGCTGAGAAATACCAATCTAGAATTTAAATGGAAGATTACTAGGGATGCATTTGCATTAACAAGCAGATTAGTAACTACTACAGAGAAAGAACTCCTCACCCTATCCCAAACTCTATAGAGTTTCCCTGACTAAATACTTTGGAAATCCAGCTGATCAAGACCTTCTGAGAATTCAAATCTTCCTGTTTCTGCTAATGTAGCAGTGTAATAGGATGCAAGAATTATATACAGTATATGTTCTAGTTTAATTACACATTATTTTGTAAAAGGCAGCATTTCATAAGGAACATATATCAACTCACGGCCAAAAGCTTTCTCAAGCAACAGATTTTTCTTTTACCCTGCAGAGAGGAGCTGTGCTTCCCCCACACTTCCCAGCAGTGGCTTGGTAGGCATAAGGCAACTGAGAAAAGGGGGAGAGAGGCTGCATAGGACTTAAAAGTCAATTTCTGCCACAGCAGCATTTCAATATTTAAATGTCTGGCTAGCTATTAGTTGAACATAGCACTTTCTGCCACGGCATGATTACAGATGGTCTCTATAGTAACCAGGTCAGTTTAAATAAATGAACCAAGCCTGAAAAAGTGCTGTGTTGGAGAGAAAAGCAAGTGAGATTCTCAGGAGATGCTGGAAATCATAAAACTATTTAAGAGCTAAACCAAGACTGTCTGGTCTCTTTCTTTTGCTTACCTTCCAGGCTGGTATCCCATGATAGTACAACTGGCCATTCCGGATGAGCTTATATAGTGGTGAGTCAGGCACAGAGTTCAGGTCCCCACATAAGATGATGGGGCAGTAACTGCCATCAGCCAGTTTTGCGGTTTTGTCAATCTCTGTCAAGAGCAAAGCCATCTGGACCAATTTGATGTCTCCCCGACGGGGACTGTACAATACATGAGTGTTTGCCACACACAAAGGGCTGACTGCCTTGTCTCCCAGATTTTCTGTTAATAAGGGCTGTAGTAGTAACACCAGGCCCACATTGTCCCTGCTGAGGATATCCATGCCAGGCCGGAAGTATTCAACAGGGCTAGCACTGATCAGTTGGAACTTATTCTGCTTGTAACAGATTGCACAACCATCTGTCTTTCTTCCTGTCCGCCGCTTGTAGATACAGGTGAAGCCTAGCCAAATGACAAAAGCTTCTTGTTACATATGCCTCTTATGTCTAATTTGATCTTTGAGATGAAGAAGCCATTGCTCATCTTGGCTCAACCCAATTCAGAAAGTAATGCAGGGGAAAGGAGTAGCAAATAAAGCTCAATACCCTCCCATTCAAAACTTGATAAACACTGGAGCTTCAAAGGGATCGTTGAAGCTCCAAGCTCCTTCAAACCATGTCTGCTATCAAAGTAAAGCCAATCATCCCAAAACATGGATGGCTGCTAAATACTGAGTAAGAGGCATTATTACTGATCCTGGCTGGAGCATCAAGAAGCATATTCTTGAGCTAAGCTCACTATCAGAAGGATGTTTTACCCATCATCATCAGTGTTGGCTCCAATTGCTCCCAATAATGATTCTCCTGAACTTCTTGGAGACAGAGAATCTAGAAGAAAATAATTACAATAAGTTATGTTGTAGCTTTCTAAGGCAGAAAAAATAAATTCTACCCAATTTATTATCTTCATTAATTATATTTGCCATAGAATGAAAAATACAGATAGTCCTTGGTTAACTATTAGAATTGGGACTGGAATTGCTGGAAAGTGATAAGATTGTAAAGTAAGATGTCACAGGACTGTGCCACGTAGGAGTGGAATTCCTAGCACTTCTGGTTGCTATTGTTAAGCGAATCCCATGCTAACGTTAAGTAAGGATGTCATGTGGTCACCATCTGCAATTTACTATTAGCTCCCCCATTGGTTTTGTATGTCAGAAGGTCACAAATGGCTATCACACAATAGCAGGGGTGGTCAGAACTTCAAGAACCAGTAAGTATCACTCGTTCGGCACTGTCACAAATTTGAATGGTAGCTAAACAAGTGATTGTTAAGGGAGGACCACCTGCCGAGCAGATTTTGAGATTGTACGCATTGTATATTCAAGTGAAAACAGACAGAAAGTGAAGAGTGTTAAAGAAGCATGAGATTCAACAGGATAATCACAGTTATAAATGTGTAGTCGTCCATGGGAAAGACTTTCAGAGGTGTAGTGAAGAGTTTTTGACCAAGGAACAATGAGATAAGACACAGCCCAGCCGAGAGGTGCAGAGTGGATGTAGCAAGAGGCTTAGAAGGGAGTCTATCTAAGTTATTGGGCTGTAAAGATAACAGTGGAAAAAATTTTACTTTCAGACTTTCATGGTTCTGTTACTGTAACTTTACAATATAGTAGAATTAGTTTATCAAGTTGTGTTTTCTATCTACCTGGTAAGGCTGACAGAATAGTATTTAGCTAAAGGCTAAATACGGTAGTTCTTTCTCCCTGAAAAGTTGACTCCTAATTATTCAGAATAGATAGGCTTAAAGAACCACAGGCTTTGAGTGAGGAGTAATATGAAGCTTCATTATAATGCAAGGCATAATGGGCCTTGCATTTCCTTTGTTTCCTCTTAGTACCAATATAAATGCAAGTAGTCTTCCCATGCGGACACTCATTCTGTGACTGTTGAGGCAGCACTGAAATGGTGGTCCTCCAAGTTCCAGACATTGTAGTGTCCCAGTGGTCACGTCATCGCAATTTGGGCATTTGGCAAACAGCTTGCACTTACGATAGTTGCAGTGTCCTGCGATCATGTGATTGCCATTTGTAACCATCGGTCAGCTTACCACATGTAAAGTCAATAGGGAAGCCTACAAGGAAGGTTGCAAGTCATTCTTATAAGTCCTACCAGCGTCCCTACAATTGCGCCCTGATGCAAACTCCATTCTCTGGCCATCCTCCATTTATGTCCTGCTGCGCCATCCCAGCCTTCCTGCCACACCGTCCAGCCCTCCAGGCTTCTTGCACCTGTGCAGTCTGCACCGCATGTCCTACGGCCTCCTCGATCTCTCTGTGGCACCCATGCACTCCTTACCTGGAACTCCTGTGCTTCCTGCTTAATGACCTCTGTGTCTTGGGATTACAACAGCAACTGGCACTGCTGGGATTGTTATTGCTAAGTAATGCAGTCATGTGACATCATGCTTTATAACCGCATCACTTAGAGACGGCAATGCTCGTTCCAATTGCTGATACAACCTGTATACTAAAATACATCAAAGCCACCAAGTTAGACTCACATCAGGATCCCAGTGCTGGATCTCCTGTAAGAGATTTGCAAGACGATAGCTCCAGTCTAGGGTATCTGGATGGCAATGCATATAAAGATGCGGGCACTGGTCAATCAGGTCCTGGGCCAGAATGTTGTAAGACATTACTCTGAATTCAAACAGAGACCCACTCTCTGAGTTCAACTCTGGGTTGCAGGCACAGAGATCTTCCCAGTCTCTCCACAAAATCTCTGTACAAAAGCAAAAAGTGCAGGACACAGTTTGGATCAATGCTGGAACTGTCTGTTTGTGGCTGATATCCTGCTGTTGTCCTTGAGAGCAAAAAGCAACTTGAGGGAGGATTAACTTTAACTAGAATCTGAGCCTCTGCTTCACAGTAAATTACTAAGTGGTAAAGGCCGGTTTAAACAAATGCATTCTTTGACTTTTCATCCTGAACAACTCATGTGCCTCCGGCTTGTTTTGAGTTAGAATATCACTTGATAAGGACTATAGTTTTATTAGTCATCCAAAGATGTTGTTGCAAGATGGGGGAAGGGGCAGGGGGAAGGGGCATAAAATTGATAAAATACATTCATAAATAAATAAAACTACAGCTAGGATTTCCATTAATGGTATTTATGGCTATATTCTTTGGCTTGTTCCAGCCATAAGCAGCCTGCAAACTGCATTTGCATATTTGGAAAGCTACACATGATGCTTTAGCTCATGTGCGGTGACTCACAGAAATCTACAGGGGAGAGATATAAACTTCCTTTTTTCAAGACAAAAATGTCAGTCTCTTATAATTATTTCATTTAAAAAGCTTTCTTTTTAAAGTTAAATGCAGTACAGTATTCTGATGTAACATCACCTATAATTTGACCTAAATAGCAAAACTAGGCATTAAGGCTACCTCTATATTTAACCTAAATAAATTTTTGCTGTACCACTGTGAAATTCTATTACTTCAGAGGATAAGAGAGTTTTCCTTTACTAACACAGCAGCACTCTGCAAACAATTGTGTTATCCTTCACAAACACATTTTTAGCATGACAGACTATTAGCTTTTATTCCAAAATTGAAAATATTCAGAAGCGACCATTTAGGCAATATATTCAAAAATGCCAAAGCAGTCTCTGGATACTTCTACAATGGTGACTATACTCCCTAAAAATGTTATTTTTGCCATTCCAGTCTGAGGGCAAGTATTTGAAAAGTCCCTGCCTATACATTGTAACTGGGTATTCTTCTTGAGCATAAATAATGCACTGGATTAAATTAGTATGTATTATTTGTATATTTGTACTGGTTATTTTACATATTTTTGTCCTTATTACTGCTCAGTGTGTAATATCTCTACATCAAAGGAATTTATAAGATTCTCAGATACCTTGAAGGATTTCAAAGAAAGATAAGACAAAGGTGTTTTCACAATATCTAATATACCTAGTATTCACACATTGTACAAAGCATCAAGGAACATTGTAATAGTAACCCCACTCTTATCCATTAAGATCAAAGTCACACAATGAAATGCACTAGTACTCACCATGGTAAGGTATCTCTAGGGGGAGTGGCTGAAATTGACCTGCATCTGCGAAAGGCCACATTACTCCCTCGGCTATCACATCATTCTCCTGGGCAGGACTCCAGGCTAGCACAGCAGGATCTTCAATCCACACTTCCGTGGACAGAGAAGCATCCACATCTGGAGGATCACCCTCTGTCCGTACTGCTGCCCATGGAGCATTGACTTCCACATCCTCTTTTTCCTCTATTGGTGAGCTTGCCAGGGTAGATTCTACAAATTCCTGTAGCTCAGAAGATCCCTCAGTTGGGATCCCTTGCAGCAGCAGCTGCTGCCGTTCCTCTTCCTCGTCTTGGCCATCAGACTGTGGTGAGACAATCAAGTTGCTTAAGCTTGTCATCAGTAGCTTTGGGCCTTCTTGCCACTCCACAGCCGAAATGGCTGGCACTTGGTCCGGTTCTGAAGCCCTCTCATTAGTGCAACCCCCCCCAGCTCCCTTCTCCAGCCACTGCTGCAGCAGGGCTTGCTTCTCCTCCAACCTCGGCTTCCCACTGACTGGAGCAGAGAGGCCGTCTATAGATGTGTCCTTTGGCAGAAGCGCGTTCTTTCGACAGGTAAAGAAAGCATCTGTCAAAAATATGGACATATGTTCACTTTAGAAACAAATCGCTTAAGTGTAGTCAAATTAATTGCAATAATGCCTTTAACAATTAGCAAATGTCAACCAACGTTGACACGGGACAAATCAGTTTCCTAAATCAGGGATTTCCAATCTCTCTGGGAGAGTGAGGAAGGTTCAAATTTTGAGAATCCATTGTGAGTACATTGACAAAATGGTTGACTGGCAGTAGGGGTCAAATACCCATTATGGGAAAGCAAGCAAAGCCCTGGATTGCACTCACTCATGTTATTTCACACAAGATGACGTTTATTATTAGTTTCTGAAATCTGGGATCTATATGGAGTCAGAGACATTTTAGAAAAGACAGGTTATGTTTGAGAGTAGTGTTATCCAGTTTTTTTAAAAAAATGAATCCACACAAAAAAATGAAGTAGGTCAAGAAGTCTGGAAAGCACAAAGAAATCTGTTGGTGAATATGTTATTTCTTTTGGAATCAAAGTAGGGAGCCAGGATCTATAACAATTCTGCATTATGTAAGTCTCATATAGGACTTTGAATATTTGGGTTTAGCAACATCGTTTTATTTTATCATTTAGCTGAATTTAAAATAAGCCAGCAAACAAGAAGAGCTTACTGAAAAACTAGACTTTTCCGTTCTTCGTTCAAATAAAAGCAAATTGACCTTTGTTTTCAAAAATTAGTTGACCAAATCAATAGGCACTATGTACTGTAGTAATAAAGACCCAAATTATAAAGTGATTAAGAATTTACTTTGTAAACATGATTAAAAGAAATGAGACAGAATAAAGTTATACACAGAAAGTTTTAAGCCATTCTGTCTGCGATTGAGGGACTGAAATATGACATAGAGCGGTCTCAAACCATCCCGATTACTAGAAAGTAAGTAACTTTAAACCAGTGGGCAATTTCTACAGCTCACAGCAGGGCAACGAGGTCGCAATATGGTTTTAAGGCCATCCAGAAAATTAAAATGTGACACCGGCAGTCCAAGGCATTCTGATAATCAAAGTCACAGATGGATTTGGTGTGTATGTCAAATACTTTGGAAATAAAAAAGTTGGCTATTCCTGCTCTTACATTTCCTCCCTTCCAATTGGCCCGCAGTGAAAATAAAACGGATCTGCCTCATAAGGTTGCAAAAAAATAATGCAAGTTATGTAAGTTAATCATTGGAAAAACAAGCAAAGGTTACAGGTAACCTCAATCCCACCTGTCCAATTGTCTTTTTTTTTTTATACACACTCTCTCTCACACACACACACACACGGACATCCTCCTCTTGCTCCGACCAGCAGCCTTTTCTTACAGATCTTAAAACACAGTATAATTTCCAGGACTCCTTTCGGCGTCGACCTCAGTTACGAGAAACGTCACGGCCGCCTCAGCCGGGTTGTTTTGATCCTCCGCGAGGAGAAACCCCACCAGCACGCCGGAGGGCGGGGCGGGGAGGCCCAATGAAACCCCGGCTCCGGGCGCTGGGCGGGGCCGGGCGGCGCAGGGGGGATACCCTGCTCGGGCGTCCGGCCGCCGTTGGGCCAGCTGCCCGGCGTAGGCCGGGGCCTGGCAGCCGAGCGAGAAGCCTCGCCGGGGCGGCTGCGGCAGCCCAGGGGCATCCACGCCCTTGCCTGAGTGGACGCTCCGTCCCATGCCGCCCTGAGAGGGGAGCGACGGGCGGGCTGCTTCCCGCGAACGGCAGAGGGGGCGGCGGTTACCTTGGAAAGCCCGCAGGAGCCGCGACAGGGGCAGCAGGACGTAACAGAGGACCGTCCCGATCATCCCGCCGGCCCGCTCCTCCTTCCCCGCCCTCCCGGCCGCTAGCCAGCCACGCGGGAGCCTGGCTCCGCCTCGCCCCAACGCCCGGAGGTCGGCCGGCTGCTGCGGCAGGGCGGCCCTGCGCTTTCGCTCCGTGCTTGGAGGCTGCTGGGGGCCAAGGCCCTTCCCGGGAGCCAAGCGGAGTGGAAGTTTGCGCGGCCCCGCCCGCCTCCCCCTCCTTCCCCTGGGATCCACCGACTTGCAGCGAGAAGCACGCGGAAAAGCCAAACCCCAAACCGCACCCCTTCCTACGCGGCGCTCCTTAATCCCCGGTTCGGCCCCTGCTGGGCACAGGAGTCCCGCTGGCCGCAGTTGCCAGTTTGGCAGGAGAGCGGAGAGGCCCCGGCATAAAGGGCGCCGCGGGGCTGCTCTACCTGGCAGGAGGGTCCCGTGGGGGGTATAACAGGCGCGGGGGGGCATCTACTCCGTGTGCCTCCCCTCCCCTCCCCTCCCGGGTTGACTGAAGGGAAAACGAGGCGGGTGGGATTCCCGAAGTTTCCTGGAAGAGAGTGACAGCAAACCATCTGCTTAACTGAATAGGGTGACAGAATCGATTCAACTGGCAATTTATACTTCTTTAAAAAGGGTGTGCAAATCGGCAGCTAACGTGGTACTCTGCTGATTTGTTACATATAGCAGAAAACGCCGCTATGATTGGAGGATAATCCCGTTTATAAAGACCGGTGCTGAAGACTCTGCTTCTCAATTTGACTGTCCAGATAGTTGTGTAGCAGTTCAAATCGTACAAAGCAGAAACCCATTATTTCATCATCCCAATACATTGATAGGAGTTTATGGCAATACCCGAGATTTCTTAAAACTCAACTGCAGGGAGGCCCTGAACGCTGCATTTTGTTGTTTTAAAATAAAGATTTTTTTAAAATAAAGACTTGTTGCTGTTAAATATATTAGTGTCACTCATTTGAATATTTTTATTCTGCCATCAGAATAGCTGTCAGTACTTTGTTGTTAGTAGTAATATCTTAAACTATATAGTTTTCAGTTCATACAGTTCTCCTTTGGTCTTATTTTTACATGTGAACATTCATAAGCCCAGACACTTGACCTACAGGGAATGGTTTTAACTAAATTTAACCCTGTGATTGCTTCTGGCAGAATTACTCCTGTTGAATTGTCTGCATAATTGCTCCTCCCTATCACTGGCTCTAGTGGAGTCTATTTACCTACTTTTTATATAAATCAAAGATCAAATTAGATGAAAAACTGGAAACTCTTACCTGCAGGTTATATCCAGTGTGGCCTTTATTAGCAAACACCAAAATATCCTCAGGCAGTTAGAATCGTAGGCAGCTCATATTCGGCTCAAAATAACTAGCAGGAGTACATAATGTGGCAAACAACTCATCTTGGGATGACCAGGCTTAGGATTCACATAATCCATTTTTTAAAATAACTATGATCGTAAGGGGATAATGGGAGCAGCATATAGTTTAATTCTCTTCTGTGTCCAGCATGAAAAATGGGCCATTCTTATATATACCACCATTTTGAGTGCTTTTTGGCTGCTTTTGAGTAATTTTTTGGACTACTGGCCACTGCCTGCAAGTCCTTGCAGTTTTCTCGAGAAGATTTTCAGAAGTGGCTTGCCATTGCCTCCTTCCTAGATCTGACAGAGAGTGACTGGCCCAAGGTCACCCAGCTGCTTCAGGATTAATATTCATGGTGTTCTGGTTCATAGCCTGGTGCCTTAACCACTGCACCAAACACATTCATATGACCTCTGACTAGTATAAAAACTTGTTTGTTTACAGTAGCCTCAGGTCTAGGGTTATGAAATATTTGAATTCTCATGTAAATAAAAAAATACCAAAAAAAATCCTCAATCTTTTACTTGTAAAAAAGTCAAATAGGGGCAGTTCAGGGAATTTATTGTGGGTAAAAACAATCAAAGAAAATAGGGTATGAATATCTGTACATTAGTTATCCCCAGTGATTCAGCTTACACCAGACCCGTATTTTGATGTTAATGGGTAATCCGAACTGAATGCTCCTAGTAATTTTGAAAGGATATTCTAACCAGGTTGTACAACAACAAAATGACCTTCAGTTTTAACATAATATCACAATCAAAACTTGGTCCCCAGTATCTTATATTTACAACCATTTTTTCCAGTTTTATAAATTTCAGTCATATTCTTGAAATGTTAGATGAACCAAGTAATAACCCCAAGACAGTTCTCAATATTTTAGTTTAAAAAAAAATAGAAAAATCTTATTCACCATACTTTGCCTTAATTAACATTCTAAATACATTATATCAAATTCTTAAACATTAAGTATCTAGAA
>JANHFO010005233.1:8563-19555 GCA_032468095.1 Pareas carinatus
CTCCCTTCTTCTCTTTCCTTCTTCCCTCCCCTTCACGGCCTAAGGATTAGCTTGTTAATCTTTAATTAACACTGAATAAACACCATGTATACAATATATTGCATTCTATCAGTTTTATAACAATATAATTTAAAAATACTAAGAAATTTGTTTTTTGTTTTTTTACTGTTAGCACCTCTGCTCCTTAGAAAGTTGCTGAAAGGATTAGTGAAAAATCTGAGTGAAAGACCTGGAAGATTTACATGAATGCAAAACTCTTTTATTATTTTGATGGCACCACACTAGGATTGCCAAACACACATTCAGCTGAAAATGGAGGCACCCAGAATGCTGGTCTCCAGCTTAAAATAATTAGATATGTTTGATTCCAAAGGAGGATTCCGACAAAATAAAATATCTTTGGCTTACCTCTTGGGCTTTATTTGGCATTCTGGTTCAGGAGCCAGAGGGTGCTTTGCTTCAGGAAGAAAGCTGGCAAGATAGAAATAAAGGATTGTTTTCTATTAAAATGTGTGCCAAATGTTGTATCTTATGTCATTATGTTTATCAATAATCAGGACTCTGGTGGCACATTTTCAGACGAACCCATTTTATTAAAAAGGTGTGAAAGTGTGTGCCTTTTAATCAAATTGGTTAGGCTAATAAGATGCCTCCATTTCCTGATATTTAGATACCATACAGAAGCTTAGCTTTCCTCTGTCTGCAATGAGAAACACACATTTAAAAAATAAACCAGTAACTTCTTCCTAATTACGTTTGGGTGTCAAAGCGAAATAATTTGATCCTAACTATTCTGATAACCCTTTCATTGAAAGGAACAATTCTTTAAATCCTGGCTGAGTGTTTATTCATTGTTTACCAATGAAAAACTGTACAAGGGAATGAATCATAGTTTATCGTTCTATTGTAGCGCTCTCTTAAACATGTTTAAAGACAGTCTATAAAATTCAATGGAATTGATCATCTGAACCCTGCCTAACCCTTCGGAAGAAATTTCCTTTCATTAAAAGATGGTTCAGGAATTCTGAGAACCCAGCATTGCAAATATTTCTAAAGGCAATAATAAACGTATGTTCCATCACATCATTAAAATGGTAAAATAATAAAATTACTTTTTTCATAGAACATCATCAAAGTTTTTCTTACTTATCTGCTTTTTTAATTTGATAGTTGTTTTCTTCTTTAGTTTCAAGTATTTCTTAGGTTCCTGTGCAAAAGTCAGAGCTTTGAGTAGCATCTGGGGAAAACTGATTTATGTTAAGAGTTATTTGAATATATCAGAGTGTTGCTAGACACTACAACAAAACTAATGTTAATTTTTAACATGCTTTAGGCTATTTGTTACCCATGACTGAGTACATCTCAAACCTTAATTTCCTAGTAACTGTTGTATAATACCACATTTTGTTCCAGTTAAGAACATACATTTCACGAACATCCAATGTAGTCTTGAAATGAAGGTCACTCAGTTGAACAGTGCATTTTATATAAAAACTATATAAACAAGGTAGCTTTCGATTTTATTTGTGGCAATCTTAGTGGAAGGCTTAAATTAGAATAGACTAGAATGGAATAGAAAAAAAGAGAACAGAACAGAATATTCTTTATTGGCCAAGTGTGACTGGAGACACAAGGAATTTGTTTCATGTAGGATGAACTATTGTTTTCAAGTCACAATCTCTGAAATGATTTTGATTTAAAAGCAAAGCTATATTGCAGTTCGAAACCTTTTCTTCTACTGTTTCTGATATTCAAAAAGGGTATCTCACACTTTCAAATACCTCTGCGAGCATGAAAGTTAGGAATGAAAAACCAAAGATTTGCTGGGAATATAATTTTTTTGGGGAGGGAAATATTTTAAGTGCAGTAATAAACTTGTTGCACGAGATTGACCTCAGCTGGGAAGGTGCAGTTAGATGACTCATTTTTTTCACCATTCTGTGCATGTCTGTAAATGACCATGTACATGAATTTGCAATTACAGAATTTGCAAATCATGAGGATCAACAATACAACTAATGCTACAGTTTTAGAATGAAGCTGCCATTGTAGAAGAACCTGGGAGGCGGTGTCAAGAGAGCATCCAGCCTAGAATTGTTAAGTGTCCACAAATGCTCTAAATCCAATCCTTCTTGAATTCTGTTAACTCTTATCTAGTGCTAAGCATTGGTTCTTGCTTATAGGTTTGAACAATAAATCATCCAAACTGGAGCTTATGTATAACCCTAATTTTTCGTGCCTCACAGTCGTGGTATTTCACTTTTACTCTCCCCACAACCCAGCATTCACGAAAACTTTATAAAGAATTATGTCATTAAGTAATTACTGGGTTTATTTTTCTTGGAAAAGAATTCACAACAATATACTCGTTTGGAAGATACACTGAACTTTTTTGACCCGGTATTTAAAAATATTATATTTACATGACCTCACAAATGGGAAAAAAAAGAAAGAAAGAATCCAGCAAACTGAAATAACATTACTTGGGGAGGAAAAAGAAATGTTCTGTACATTTTATGACTAGGACATTTTTGAGAAATGCTGAGCTCTAAAAACTATGTCTTTATAGTCAAGTCTTGTGAAGGAATAGTTTAAGACAATCCATTTTCCCCGGCGTTCTTTTGTTTCCTGTCCTCAAAATGCTTCCTGACAATATAGACGTGATGTTAGTGATCGCTCAGTCTCTGTCGAATGTTTCGAGATTTTCCATTTTCAAATTTCCGCTTTTTGAAGACCGGCATCTCTTCTGTTGCGTCGCCGAGAGAAGTGACGGTTTTTTCTTTAAAGATTACCTTGGCGTCTTCTGGCGCTTCTAAAACCGTGACACTGTCGCCTTCCGTATTAGGAAGCTCCAAGTCGACATTCTCACTAAAGGGAAGGAGAAGTTTGTTGAACAAGAGCTATTTAAAAATAAAACTTGCTCAGTTTGGCAACTTTGATACAAGGCTGTCTAGCCGTATATAAGCATCTTTTAACTCAATGTATCTTTTCCTGAAAAATAGCAAGCTGAAAGAATGTTGTGACCGACAGATTTCACAAAATTTACAACCTGGAGATAGAGAAGTAGCATAGCTCTAGCTATTCATAATGGCAGATATAAGACGGGAGGGGGAATTTTTGGCAAACGTTTATTTATTTATCCAATTTAGACAAGCCCATCTCACTCTCACAAGCCACTGTGGGATTTGTACAAAACGTTATCCAGCACAATAAGAAAGGTCTTATCTTCTCACATACAAAGATTCTCACTGAGCTACGAGAACTTAATCCTGCATTTATCTACCATTGCATATCAGACGAGAATTCTATTTGTTTTCCATTCTGCTGTAGCCTCGTCTTTAAAACAGAATATTTATCTCCAAGTATGACACACAAGCGAAATGTATAGGTAAAAAAAAAAATCAATGAAAAGAACCAAACCTACTTAAAAAAAATCAAAATGAGAATTTGCTTTAAACATTTTGGTTAAAGTGAAATTAAGTCCAGATGGATGTCAAATCTTGTGCAGAGTAAATTACTCTGATGTATTGGTCTGAAGTAAGTGTGTTGAGGTGTGTATAATCTGCTTCCTCCTGTCTGTCTGTCTGACTGTCTTTCCATCCATAAATCCATCCATCCATATTATTCTAATTCTAGTTCTAGTTCTAATTCTAACTCTAATTCTAATTCTACTTTATTCCTAAACAACGCATCTCCCTTATTGCAGTAACTGTTCAGAAATGCATGGTATCCTCCTATATTTACTTACTAACCAAGTTCCAGATTCAGGCTGGGCTATCCTAACTCCCCCTGGTTTTTAATTTGGATATTGTTTTGGGGGGACGAGAATTTTAAATTTTAAACCTTTTAAATTTGGCCAACCAGTTTAGTATTTTAGTATTGTTTATAATTGTAAATTATTGTGTTTTATTGGCTGTTCACTGCCCTGGGTCACTCGGGAGAAGGGCGGTATACAAATGTAAATAAACTAAACTAAACTTACAGAGACAACAATATCTTTGGTCATATCAGTTCATACTATAGCTATTAACCATGACTCTGAGCTGGCAAAATATAATGCAATGTAATTTGGATACTGGATAATCGGTATCCTTCTGTCGAAATCTAGCTGTCACTGGCCAAACACCTCCAGGTAAATATAGTAGATCTTACTATGGATCTTCTTCAGTGATTTCCTTCCATTTGCCCAAAGGCTTAGACTTCTGAGATGAGGACTGTGATGTTTCTGGTGGAACAGACGGACTCTTCCCACGGTCGACCTTACGTTGTTTCACCCGCTGCCATTCTCCGTAAGGACCAGTCTTTTGGGGTTTGTGAGGCTTTTCTTCATCACTATCTGACTGACAAACAAGAGAGGGAACATTCTGTTATAGAGTGATGTTGTAACAAGATTACTTTCTTTGGGGGGAAAGAAAAAGGAGGCAAAAGTTAAATTATTTGGATTTTTTATATTCAGTAAGGATACAGTCTTGGAGATGCAAAAACCAACCATTTTTTAACCACTATCTTGAGTTTACTCAAGCTTCTCTTCCTAATTTTACTGATACAATTTGGATTATTTTCTTAGTAACAGCTACTGTGTTTCCCCGAAAATAAGATCTGGTCTTATATTAACTTTTGCTCCAAAATATGCGCTACGGCTTATTTTCAGGTAGGTCTTATTTTGGGGGAAACATAGTAATCTAGGACGCCGATCCTAATGAGCCCTCCGCCGTGTGCGTCCTTGCTCCGCCCAACGTGCTGAGTTTCTGCCCATTACTATCTCAGTGACGGGCAGAAATGATCTCTGAGCTCGAGGGGCGAGGAGGGCTATCGATACGTCACCAAATCCAGGACGTCGATTCGAACGAGAAACTGCACACATTTGGATCGCCGTCCTGGATTTGGCAACATATCGATAGCCCTCCTCGCCCCTCGAGCTCAGGGATCGTTTCTGCCCATCATCGAGATACCAACGGGCAGAAACCGATGCATGTTGGGTGGAGTGAAGGACCGGCTCTTCTGACTGTTTTGCTGCTGGCTTGTTTGCAATGGATATACTATTGGTAAGCTGACGATCTTAACTCGGGCTTATTTTCAGGGTAGGGCTTATATTTACGAGCAGCCTGAAAAATCATGTGAGGGCTTATTTTTGCGGTAGGCCTTATTTTCGGGGAAACACAGTACCAACGATACAAATGATAACTATAGGCTATAACCATGCCGTGTGTCTTTATGCCTCTAACTGGTAGTCAGGTAGTCTTCGACTTACAACCACAGCCGAGCCCAAAATTTCTGTTGTTAAATGAGACATTTGTTAAGTGACTCCCCCTCCCCCATTTTGCGACCTTTCTTGCCACAGTTGTTAAGTGAATCACTGTAGTTGATAAGTTAGTAACTCAGTTGTTAAGTGAATCTGGATTTCCTATGGACTTTGCTTGTGAGAAGGTCGCAAAAGGGGATCACGTGTCCTTGGGACGCAGCAACGGTCATAAATATGAGTCAGTTGCCAAGAGTTTGGATTTTGATCATGGGCATGCAGTAAAGGCCATAACTCTGAAAAATGGCCATGTCACATTTTTCAGTGCGGTTGTGACTTTGAACGGTCACTAAACTAAGTCGAGGACTACCTGTAACAACTAGTAGGTATACAAATGATAATTCTGGGATATAACTGTGTTGCACCACTTTATGCCTCTAACTGCAATATAATGATAGACGGATCCTCTTTTAAGACAATCCAAGTGCAGAACCGATGTGCTGCAATAGTCTACTTAATTGCGTAACATCCGGACAGATGTAAGCGTGGTCCCAATTGGAAACTCTGAACGTCCGAGACCAAGCCAAGTCCAAAAACACTAGACAATTCGTGCAAGTCTGGCTCTCAGACAAAACAGTTATCAACAGGCACATACAGATAAGGAACTACACACCATTCAAGAGACAACCCAAACCCCCATGAAAGAAAAAGGCCAAAACACCTCCTTGTCAACAATCAACACCCAGATAAATAGAGGCTAACACCAAGATTAATACTAGACTAACAATCAAGCAGTAAACAATACCCCAATCAAGGAACTTGGAAACATTCATAGATGGCCAATCTAAGAGACATATAAAAATCATACCAATATTTATTACCTGGAGGTAACAAATATTACCTGGCTGATTATTACCTTTTCATCTGGATCATTCTTTATTGAAGATACGAAACCTTCAGGCTTCTCCCACGTTGATACTAGGCAATATATAAAAAAAAACCTTGCTGTGTGTGACCAGTCTGGAAGTCTGAAGCATCAGAAATAGAATCCAACACATAAAGGCCCTAGCCTATGTTTTAGCGGGACCAAATTATAGGTAGCCTTCGACCTATGACCACAATTGAGCCTGAAATTTATTTTGTTAAGTGAGCTTTACCCCATTTCACGACTTTTGTTGCGACAGCTGTTAAGTGAATCACTGCAGTTGATGAGTTAGCAACACGGTTGTTAAGTGAATCTGGCTTCCCCATGGACTTTGTGAGAAGGTTGCTGTGACCTTGGGACACAGCAATGGTCATAAATAGGAGTCAGTTGCCTGGCGTCTGAATTTTGATCACATGATCATGGGGATGCTGTAAAGGTCGTATCTGTGAAAAATGGTCCTAAGTCACAGTGCTGTTCTAACTTTGAACAGTCATTAAATGAGCTGTTAAGTTGAGGGCTATCTGTCATATGTTTAAATAAATGTCTGTTTCACATATCACTAACCTAAGAAGTCCTATTAGATCCCTATTAAACTGCTGAATCTCATCACTAATCAAGGATGGTCCTCTGTAATTCATTTTCTGTTATTCCATAAAGTTATACACTGTATTTTAAAAATAGACCCTCAATGCATAAAATATTTAATCCAATAAATGTAGAATAGCCATGTCTAAAAGTAAGAAGCAGCAGCAGCATTGTACCAGATGTAAGGATTTAAGACTGCGTAAAGAGATGGGGGAAGCAGAAGAAATAATTTATTAAAGGGAGGGAGGGAAGGAAGGAGGGAAGGAAGGAGATGGAGGTAGGGAGGAAAGAAAGGAAGGAAGGAGGAAAGGAAGGAAGGAGAGGGAGGGAGGAAGAAAATAAGGGATGGCAAATCACTTTTGCGATAAAGGTGTGGAAATTGCAAAGTTACCAAGAGCTGAGCTTGATTCGAAGAATTATTCTTCCTTTATATATACTGCAAAATATACCGGGAAACAGCCATTATGCTTACAATAGTGCCTCTAGGCTCATGTGGCTTAATGGGTGATTAGCTGCTGCCTAGTTTGTCCACTTGCCCAGAAAAAGGACACTGGTGAACATTCCTGTTAAAATTTTCTGAGAATGGGAAGATTGAGGGGCCATGCTGTCCCTCATGGAAGCCATTTTGGGACAGCATCCAGGGCAATTCTCAAAATTCCAAAGTTGCTCACTGTCTCTCTATTTAATCTCCAGAAAAACATCCGCTGTCTAGATGTGGCTTTGCGGCTCAAGTAGTAGCCAGAGCAAAACTTCTCACCTCCAGTTTCCTTATTATAATAATAGGTGTGACCATCATCGTCTGTTCCTTCTACCCAAACTGCTTCCTGAAAAACAGAAGGAAACTAAATCAACCAAAGAATAAAGGCTAATTAAAATCTCATTCATATCCCAGAGGAACATAATCAAGTGAAATTGTTTTTTCCCTATCATGCCGCTGATTTTATTTAACTTGCCACAGCTGCCATAAAGATACATTTATCTGATTTTTTAAAACCTGAAAAACCGTAACTTATGCACTTTAAGCTTGCTTTCTTCTTGGCAATAATAAGATTCAACTATTAAAGAATCCAACACAATGCATAATCCAACACCATACCTATTAGAAATTATGCTGTAAAATTAATTTACATAGAGTCTTCTGGCTAATAATTGTGTCCTTAGATAATCGTGTTCCTAATCGTGTCCATTTGAAACTGATGCACATAAATTAACTTTTCTGTGAATTAAGGATATATTTTAAATAATAATCATACATCTTTTGCAATAACTCTAGCAATAAACAGACATTTAGCTACCTTTTTGGAATTCTGAGTGGTGTCCTGAAATCCTTCTGGTTTCTCCCATTGTGATTCTTAATAATAGAAATTTAAGAAAAAGACTTCAATTTGATGTTCAGGAAAATATATATATAATTCCTATAGTATTAGATATATAACAAATAGATATAGAGAGGAAGAATAAATAGCAACTGTAAGAAAAAGAGAAATCTATGGCTAAATATCACTTTGTGTTTTGTTTTGATGGCAACTGCTATAGTTTCTCGGTACATGACTTACACAATGAGCTTTGCTGCAAATTTACCTCCGGATTTTGTGTTGTAATAATAGGTGTAGCCTTCGGGAGAAAATCCTCGCACCCATTCCTTTGCTCCATTGGATGAAACTCCCTTAGTTTGTTTTCCTTTTTTCTTCTTTTCTTTTTTCTCTTTTTTCTCCTTTTTCTCCTTCTTTTCTTCCTTTTTTATCGGCAAAGAAGGCTGTTCTACCGATTCTGAGACATGAAATATTAGATTTTAATGCCCAGTTGAGAGGTTCTAAATGTCACGGCTAAACAACAGCAACCAAGGTGGATAAAATTCGATGATTTTTTAAAAAAATTAAAAATGAGATTTTAAAAAAATGAAATCGGATTTTTTAAATTTTTTATCACATTTATTTTAATAAAATGCTTTTGGAGTAAAAAATCTATCTAAAGATAGTTTTATATTTAAGATACATTAATAATTGAGTTTTTTTCGGTCTGAAATGGAGCTTAGTTATGAAGCATGAGACTGTATATTCTGCAATATTTACATTTTGGGTGAACTCATTCAATGAATCCAAGTTCGGTAAGCTGAGGCAACATGCACTGCATTGTTGCATTGACACAATTTCATAGTAACCATGAGGTAAAACAAAGTTTAGGAATCTTCCTTTATCCCATTGTTTTGCAAATCTGTTTACACTACAAACTGTATGATTGTTAGAAGAGAAATGCATCTGTAGGAAGCTCTAAATGTGAGGAAGAATTGAATGAGTTTATTCAAAATTGTAAATTGTAAATATGTACAGCCTCATGCTATATAACTAAGTTCCATTTCATGCTGGATAAACTAAATTATTAATGTGTCTTAAAATAGAAAATTACCTTTAGAGAGATTTTTAGTCCAAAAGCATTTCATTAAAATAAATTTGATTTAAATCGAGCCTTTTCACTAGTGATTTAAACCGTGATTTAAATAGGCTTGATTTAAATTGAATCCACCCTGTCTGTAACTATTTGAAAATTCAATTTCAAATCTTTGAAGATCTAACAATGTGTGCCAAGTGGCATCCTTCATTGAATATGGAGTAAATGAAATTCAACAAAGCACATTCTGGTAGACCCATGAGTCTTAAGGCTTAGTCATTCAAAGCTAGCAGAGGTGCCATTTGCAAATGATATCAAACTGTGGGTGGATTACTATCACAAATAGTCCTCAATTTACGACCACAATTGAACTCAACATTTCTGATGCTAAGCGAGACTGGTTAAGTGAGTTTTGCCCCACTTTTCGACCTTTCTTGCCACAGTTGTTAAGTCAATCCCTGCAGGTGTTAAGTTAGGGATACGGTTGTGAAGTAAATCTGGCTTCCCCATTGACTGCTTGTCTAAAGGACGCAAAAGGAGATCACATGACCCCAGGATACTGCAACTGTTGTAAGTACATCCCAGTTGCCAAGCATCTGAATTTTGATCACATGACCACAGGGATGCTGTAACAGTTGTGTGAAAAATGGTCATAAGTCACTTTTTTTCAGGGCCGTTGTAACTTCAAACTGTCACTAAACGGACAGCTGTAAGTTAAGGACTACCTGCATTTTTATGGACTCTGTATCTTTGTTTCAAGGGAAGCTATTGGCAAGAACAGAAGGGCTGGCATGATGGTTCTTCTCTTTGATAGTCTTGGGTCCTACCTGCCTTCAATCCGAGCCGTTTCAAATCTTCTTGGTAGGCCTTCGTGGCAGCTTCCTCCATGGCTGCAAAGTCCTTTGCCATTTTTTCATCTTCTTTCGCCTTGTCTAAGCTTTTCTGTTTAATCTGCAATGAAAAGACGATGGAGCAGGATACGTGACGCAGGATTTTAAAAACAACCCGTTCGGGTATAAAGGGGGTCGCTTCGAATTACCTCGCTAATTTTCTTCGCCACATTTTCCTTGTGGTTCTTTCCTCTTTCATGGAAGTCGATGCTCTGTTAAAAGGGAAGAAGAGACTTTCCTAAACTACAGAAAAATAAATGGGGAGGGTGGAAAAACCCCTTTACAACTAAAGCTAAGCGCACATCTACCTGAGGCTGACAGTGAAGGTACAGGGCAGGAGACATTTCAAACTTCAAACCCTGTTAGGAGAACATCTATTCTTTCAAAGAACCTGACCAAGAATAGTTTCAACTGCAATCAAACCAATAATGTTTTATTCATACAGGCATTTTAGGTGATGTAGAAAGGTGCCCTAAATCAGTACAGGCAGTCCTAGACTTACAACAGTTCATTTAGTGACCACTTGAAGCTATAACAGCATTGGAAAAAGTGACTTATGATTGTTTTTCACTCTTGCGATCATTGAGGTCACGTGATCAAAATTCAGATGCTTGGCAACTGGTTGATATTTATGACCGTTGGAGTTGTCCCGGGGTCATGTGATCCCCCTTTGTGACCGTCTGACAAGCAAAGTCAAAGGGGAAGGCAGATTCGCTTAACAACCGTGTGACTGATTTAACAACTGCAGGGATTCACTTAACACATGTGGCAAGAATGACTGTAAAATGGGGCAAAATTCACTTAACAAATGTCTCACTTAGCAACAGCAATTTTGGGCTCAATTTTGGTCCTAAGTCAAGGACTACCTGTACAATCTTATATGAAGAACTGTAGTGGTGCAGTGGTTAGAGTGCAGTACTGCATTCTACTTCTGTTGACAGTCGGCTGCCAGTAAGTTCAGCAGT
>JANHFO010005234.1:19027-33140 GCA_032468095.1 Pareas carinatus
ACGGGGTCCTGCATAATACTTCTAAAAGGCTATTATAGTTGTCTTTTGTGAAACATATTATGCACACTATTATGCTCCAATTTCTCTTTCTGTAGTATCTTGAATCTAAAGATGATATGGTCACTTCTCATTCCCATTCCTATTTAGGAGGATTGGTCCTCCTATTCTTGTCTTCAGTCTTCTGAAACATGAAACATGAATCTGGTTTTCCAACAGATATCTGGGTGTTGAAGTTTCCTTTATTACTATGTCTGTCATTCTTTAAACTAGTCCAGGAAGTCATTATTTGGAGGTTCTGCCTAGCTTGGTGGTATACAGCAGTCATCTCCCCCTCCTCAATAATAATTTCCTGTCTTGTATTTTTATCCAAATCTTCCTGGACTTTGGCACTGAAATTCCTGGATCGCAATATCAGACTTCCTTTATGTACATTGCCACTTCTCCACTTTTGTTTGGTCTTTTCCTTTTGAATGAGTTATATTTTTCAAAGTTATATCATCACTAGATGGGTCATACATATGGACCTTGGTCACCCTCATAGCTTTGCTCAATGCAGGCCTTTGCATAATATATTTTGGACAGTGTAGAAAAAGGAAGATGTAGAATATAGAATGGCACTTTCCTTAACATAGTACGGCATATGCACCTTTCTGTGCTAATCATGCAGCTGGGGTCATTCAGTTTTGGGCATATTATACATGGTCATTTAACTACATATCCTGGATGTAGTTTTCTTGCTGAGATTAAAGTCAGGATTAGTGAGACAGGAGGATGTCTGAAATCTTATACAAACTATCTTGAACATAATAAAGAAAAGTGATACATATGTAATTAATTATGGGGCTTTATCGGACCTCTTGCAAATCTTTTTATATAAAATATCTTAATATATTTTTATTGTCATGTAGAAAGTTTATAGTTATGAAGAAATTTTGGTAATCCCCATGGAGGTTATCAAGTTGCAGTGCTGATTAATTTTTCCTAAAGTGGAAACATTCTAAATACTCGGTTTGCAATTAATTTGCTTGTATAATCCTATAATTATCACAGTATACAATATGTTCTAATTCTTGCAGATAATGGAAAGCCTCCAACATTGGTGACAAGCATGATTGATTATAATATGCCAATCACAATGGCCTATATGAAGCATATGAAGCTGCAGCTATTAAATTCCCAACAAGATGAGGTAAATTCTTAGTTTGTTCATATTAGTAATAATTATATTCAAATTGCATTCATGTGGACTTGTGTTGTTGCAAACTGAACAGCATGTATCATTAGCTAGTGTCCAAATAATGGAAAAATATGGGAAGTAACATGATAGGACATTTTTCTTCGTAATGTTATTGGTTGTTTTGAAGGGAATCAAGAAAGTTTAAAAGAAACAAATGGTCTCTGAACCTTTGACTATCTTAACTATCTGGAAAAAATCAATGACAGGGTTACAAATACTAATAATAAATTTGTTTGTCTCTTACCTATAAATTGGAGAGAGAGACATATATGTAAGCAAAGTTGATGAGATGGCACTCAGTGAACTGTCTCAGTATTTTTCAAACTTGGCAGCTTGAAGATGTGTGGATTTCAACTCTCAAAATTCCCAAGCCAACATTCTTGTTGGGGAATTGTGGAAATTGAAGTCCACACATTTTAAAGTTGCTAAGGTTGAGAAACACTGCTGTAAGTATACATAAAAGTATACATAAAAGAGGAAATTAGAGAAAAAAACAAATATCTAAATGTCCAAAACAACTTATAGAAAACTAAGATCAATCATTGCCTCCTTTGGCAGTACAGATTATGAATAGGGAAGTTCTCCTGAATCCAGTTTTCAGTTTTTACCCAACCTAAGTTATTTTACTTTTAAAAAACATTCACCGTTTGAAAAGAAAACAGTCTGAAGAAGCAATGGGAAAGCTTTACCTTTGATCTAATTAATAATCTGTTTCTACTCTGAAAGTGTTCTCTCCCAACCTAACTTTAACCCTTTCACCAGAGCACACCCATCAATAAATGAGGAAGGGAAAAAGAGCAGCACATTATTTAATCTGTTCCATCTATCCTTTTAAAAGGTTGTAGGAGACTGAAGTAGAATTTTTCCAAGAAGAGCTAATAATTTAGATTTATATGAGGAAAAAAAATTGGGGAGAAGGTCCGTTTTGCCCAGCATAGCATGATGTGATCAAGTGTGGAATATCTTGTACTCAGTCAAATTATTTCTGTCAATATCCACACTAATCTTTAAAAGCAATAAAACATTTATTTTCACAACAGACTTTTCTTATTATGCACACATGTTTCTGTAACATATACATTTATACATATATATTTTCGAACAATTTTTTGTAACATTTGCATGTTTACAATCAGCTTTCCTTAATCTAGACATCAGATGGCAGCACCAAGTCAATCTTGGCTAACCCCTGAAAAAGTTTACAAGGTGATTTCATGTTACTACTCATACGGAACACCAAAGGTTATATGATTACAAGTATCAAGTCACTTTATATTATGCCATATTTTCTGTTTAGATCATAGTTAAAATATTTTCATGATGCATCATGAAAAAAGATCTCTTGCTGACAACAACCAGGAACAAGGTTGCAACTAAGCGACTTAGTCCTAGTTATAAAAATAGTACCATAAACATGGGAGCTACAAAAATTTCAATTATTTTTCATTAGGTTAAATTATTTTTAATTGACTATTTTTTTTAAAAAAAAGGATTGCTTCCAAGTAGAAGCCTAGTTGGCCATCAGTCAAATTAGCTTTGTTAGATATGCATTCTTTATGGAGGTTTTTTTCCAGATTCATTTTTTATTAATTTATTACATCTGCATCCCACCTTTCCCATAGGAGCTCAAAGCAGCATACAGTGTTCTCTCCTATTTTTTCCCTACAACAACCACCTCATGAGGTAGGTTGAACTGAAAGAGAGTGCCTGCTCCAAAATCACCTAGTCTGCTTTTATGGGTGAGGGAAGACTGGAATCTGTCTCTCCTTGCTCCTAGTCGAGTACTCCTTCTTTGAAATTATTTGAACTAATGAAGTGAGCAAGGGGAATCATGACACATTCCTAGTCAATGCATGATTATAAGTTGTAATGATATGTGAAAAGACCTTGGGAGTGGAGAGAGCCACGGTGGTGACACTAAACATATTACCTTCTCAGAAGCAGCATTATTGTAAGGAAAGACCAGCTTGTCTGTACCTGTTCTAATTGTTGTATCGCAACAAACAGAAATAAAAAGAAACCCAAAGCAATTTACCATGTAGGTTTTACTGATACATTCCAGGTTTGCAGGTGTAGGGAGCTGCCTCTTTGTCTAAAATGCTTTATAAAAAAATCCATTCAACTTCTTCAGTTACAATTTACTTTCAGAAAGTACAACTCATGAACAATATTCACTGGCTAAAGAATGCATATCTGCCGAACATTCTTCTGTCCTATTCTCCACCCTCCATCGGTTGTATGCTATCTTGGGACTATGGAGCAGAAATGAAGCACCCTCTAGCTTCTGCAATTGTCTTAGAGACAAAGGACTGCTGCACACTCTGTAATAGTGATTATATATAGTATTTCAAGAAATAAAGCCTAGGTTTGCATGCCTTCCACATTATCCCCTAAGGATATCCATGCGAAGGGTTAGGTTCATTTTAAAAAAACAAGATGGTTTGTGAGACTTTCAAGTTTTACCCATCATATGTACATTGCATATTTAGAAGAGGTGGGGTTGATTTGCAGTCATGTCCCCAATCCTGACTTTTTGAACCTCCTGTTAAATAAGCTTAGAAAACAATTGGCATCTAGTTCAAATTTTCAGTAGTGGAATCTCTGTATAATACTAGAATAGTTGTGGTTAGTGCTTTGTAAAAGATTTTTTAAAAGAGCAATTTAGGCCATTTCATGCTTACACTGAATCTATTTACTATAGTTTAAATCAGGAATTCCCTACTTTTTGGGGATTGTTTGCAGATCTAGATTCTTGAGTATATGTGGATGCTCTTGCAAAATAGGTTACTTTGCAAAGAAGTCATTACCCATTCATAAAATAATTTATATGTTAGACAATCTGTTACAAAACACTCATTTAAAACCTGACACTTATAGCTCCTTCCTATGTAATACACCTTACTACTTTTAGCTGCATTTGTTCTTTATATGAAAATAAAAGCTTTGAAGGCTGATTGTTCCTCTGAATTGTGAAGAGTAAATAGTTAGTTTATTTATTCAGTTTGTTTCATTTATTAATTTTGTTTATTTTAGTTATCCATTTGGATACATACTATAACCTTGTTATAGCTTTACTCAGGTACTGCGTAGTGCAGAGGAGGCGAGTTATCTCCACGTTGTGGGTGGAAGTCTGGATCGGAGAAAATGTACACCTTACATAGAGGACCTTCTCTAGTTTAGATCTCAATGTGAACATATAGGTGGTGAAGAAATAAGAGCAGGGCCAGCAGGCAGATTTCCTTTACCTTTTGCATAATCTGTTAACTGTGTTGAAGAAAAAGACTTAGATCAAACTAGTTTTATTCTGGAAAACAGTGTTGTTTTTTCTGATGAGCACTTTTCCAGGCAGACTAGCAAACTAATTTTCACACTAGATTACTGTGAGTATGATAGAAAATGAAGCTCTATCCTTTCATCAGGAAAGAGTTCATTTCATGGATATATTGTAGAGTGAGAAGAATGGATTGACAGGGTGGACCTAGAAAATATAAACAAATCTTATATATAATGTAGCGCTTCATAATTAAAAAATGCATGCTGAATTTATGCTAAATGTTTATTTATAAGAATTCATCATGCTTACATAAATGTTGGGTAGAATATAAATCTTGACTCACACATTAAAGATGTAGTACTGAAACAAAGACAATCTATTCTTATCCATAATTCATTCCTCTTCTTTAATTGCCCTAAAATTAATTTTGTTCCCTACCCTCCATAATTCTGAAGTATTTTGCTATTCCCTTATCCAATATCTATTATCATAGCATCTATTACAATTTGATCAAGATTATACAAATCCTTTGGATTTTCTTTTTCTTTGCTAGGGTTTATAGCAAATTACAGAATAGTACAAAGTTGAGTTTTTATAGGCATCTATCAGAATGGTCATGCTTAAAATGAACAAGTTCCTTCAGGTTAAGTTCAGGTTACTTAATTTTTCTATCAGTCTACCCAGAGACCTCATCCATGATTTTCATCAGGCTCCTATCCCACTTGCATTTTAATATTTTTAACTAAACTCTTTTTGAAAAAATAGGAACCTATCAATCTCCAAAACAATAGAATCCCTCTATATTTCCCAGAATATCTCTATATCTGAAACAGACCAATAAACAATTTTAGAAAAAAAATAAGAGTTGGAAGCACTTGATCTTAATGAAAATAGCACTTGAAAAGTACTTTAGAGATTATCCATTCCAACTATCTACTAGAGTATCTCTGACAGATGACCCTATGTTTGAAGGTCTTTGATGAAGGAGAAGGCTACACCCTACTGCTTAGTTTTTAAAAGAAACCAACTTGAAAATTGTTCATCCAAATTTGGTAGATTGGGGAAAAATATGGTCATACAAAGATATTCTAGATGTGGAAGAAAACTTAAAAACTAGACAAGAAATGGAAAATCAGGAAATGGAACCTATTTGGTGGTCATATTTGCAAATAAAAGCAAGATATGAAAAAAATGTTAAATTACAGAGATTTTACAAGGAACACACAGAATTTGATTTGTTGTTACTAACCTGATGAAAAATTGATAAAGATGTATAATTTTTTGCTGAACTTAAAAATGGAAGATGAACAAGTAAAAGAAACAATGATAACATGGGCAAAGATTTTTGGTTATGCTATCAATGTAAATAAATGGCAAAACTTATGAGAAATGACTTATAAACTGACAAAATCAATAGCATACAAAGAAAATCTATATAAAATGTTTTATAGATGGCACATGACACCTATAAAATGGCAAAAATGTTTAAAGATGTACTGGATAAATGCTGGAAATGTAAAAGCAATATGGGTATTTATTATCATATGTAGTGCCCTTATAAATATGCTAAAAAGTATTGGAAGAGAATATATAACTGGTTAAGAGAAATATTAGGAATACAGATAGAAGTTAAACCTGAGGTTTTTTTACTAGGTATAATTCCACAAAAATTTGATAAGCGATATTTATATTTAACTATATACATATTAATGGCAGCGAAATTGTCTTTGCACAAAATTGGAAAAAAGAAGAAATACCATCAGCAGAAGAAATAATAAAAAAAATTTAGACTGCAGAAATGAATAGATTGACAATGAGAATGAAAGAGAAAGAAGACTCAGACTATGTCAAACTTGGAACCTATTTTATATTTGGCTTGAAAGAAGAATGAAGGATTAGGAATCCAATGTATTAGAAAATTTAATAATATATATGATGATATTGAGATTGTTGAATTGTATACCCGAATCGTTGGTTTGTGTTGAGATAATTATTATGTTTTATTATAAATAAAAAAAAAATCAACTGTCCAGAAAAAGTAGTTGAAGTTCTATGGAGCATTCTGATTCAATAGCAATAACACTTATATACTGATCCATAATGCTTTACAGCACTCTCTGAATGATTTATAATGTCAACATATTGCCTCCAACAATCTGAGTCCTCATATTATTGAACTTGGAAGGATGGGTGGCTGATTCAACCTTCAGCCCATCAGGATCAAACTCTAGATTGTGGACTGATTTAGCTTTTAATACTGCATTCTAACCATTGTACTACCAAGACTCATAGGACAGTGAAAGAGATGGCAGATGATATTCTGCTAAATCAGAGGTTTCCAAACTACATCCCAAGGACTACATCTGGCCCTCCAGAAGGTTCATTCCAGCCCACCAACTCCTCCCATGTACTGTGCTCTGATCCTTTCTAAATAGCTGAGGGAGAGAAAGCAGGGTTATATTCACCATTGTTTGGAAAGGAAAGTAGGATTGCCTTGATTTCTCCAATGGGAAGTTGCGAGTCAGCTGGAGGGTTGCTGAACGAGGAAGGGGAAGCATCTTCCCCTTTAAAATTTGCACCAGCTTTGAGCCCCCTGGAGGCTTGCTTCCCTTGCAGGGTTGTGTGTGATCCAAGAGGCTGCCTTGGATTGTCCCCCCTCTGCCCACACAAATAAGTCCCAGTTCTTGAATGTTTGCGAAATGTCCAATGTGGTCCTCACATTGAAAAGTTTGGAGATCCCTGTGCTAAATCAATATCCCCCACAATAGTGAGCTTTCCATACAGCCAGTATTTCTTCAACAACATCCACTACACTCTTAAAATTCTGGATGTGTCCCAACCCCTCCACATTTTTTAAACCCCTGATCTAAAGCAAAGATATAACACTATGTACTACTGTTATCTTACACCATTTTATTCTGCCTTTTTAAATGACAGAAGTATTAAGGTGATCTATTTGTAGAAATTATAGCTGCTTATGCTCAGCATTCTATCTCCTATTTAATCATTAATTATGAATCCATTTATACACAGAATATAGGCGAGTGAATATAGGTTTCCAGGGGAAAATCAGCCAGTTAATTATTCTTACATAGATACTTCCAATCTTAAGTGTTCTGGTTCTTTATATATATTTCTTGCTAGATTTGTTATTAATCCAATTCAGTATATAATCCAATTCAGTACAAACATGTTTGAAAATTACCCTGCTATTTTTAAATAAGCTGAGATATGCAACGTTATATTTTCAGGATGAGAGTTCCATAGAAAGTGATGAATTTGATTTGAGTGATTCTACCAGAATGTCTGCTGTGAATTCTGACCTCAGTTCAAACCTTGAAGAAAGAATTCAAAGCCCACAGAATCTTCAAAGTCAGCAAGATGGTAAGATATTTTGGTGTTTAATAGATGAAGATGAGTTTTATTGCTAAGGTTTTTCTCTATTCATTTCTGTTTTTGTTTGTGTTTTTCTTCTGTTCAATTGTGTCCAATTCTTGGAGACTGCCTGGACTGCCCTGCAGTTTTTTTAATTTTTCAGAAGTGAGTTGCCATTGTCTCTTTCCTAGGGCTGAGAAAAAGTGTTTAGCCCAAGGTCACCCAGCTGGCTTTGTGCCTTAACCTTAACCATCACACCAAACAGCCTCTTTATTTCTGATTATTTGCAGGTAATTGTTGGTTCTTTAATGTGATAAACTATTTAATAGTACTCTTCAAAATATTTTAAACAAAAACAATTTTTGTGTGAATGTATTATTAAAGTGGTTGTATTCTTTGGAAGATGCATCCAGACTATCACTGGCAATCTTTGCTTCACATATTTGCTTTGCTCCACATCTGGCCCCCAACAGAAATGTTATCTGTGTATCTAGAGATATATCCTGTCAATTGGACAGCCTTTTAAAGCCACTGTGAAGATCTTAAAAAGAACATAGCTACTTTAAAGCTTCAAAGATGCGAATCTACTTTGTGAAAGACCATCTCTGTATCACTAACACTATGGTCAGATTTGCAAACAAGTACAAACTACCTAGATGCATCCTAGGTCAAACACTGGGACCTTCCTGACTACGTCATAGTACGTCAGCACGATCCTAAAGGCATCACCATCATTCATGCTATGTGATATGCTGAATACTAGACAGATCACAGGCTGGTCTGGTCACTCCTCAATCTTCACATAGTCCCTTTACATCATAAGTAACCAAGAAGTGTCAGAAAGTCAATCCACATCAGCAGTATACAAGAAACAGATCAACTCCAACACATCCAAGATAGGCTTAATGAAAATCTCTTCAGTAATTTATCACTTGTAGGAACCTGTTTTGAAAAGTGGATGCAGTTTAAAAAAAACCAGCGCACAGACTGCAAAAAGTGTACTTGGACTGAAAATTGGGGCATATCAAGATTGATTTGATGAAAACCGCAAAACCATTTCAGCAACCCTTCAGGCCAAGACAAGACCTTGACAGACTGACAGAATAATCCATCATCTGAATCAAAGAAAGGAAAGTTTGATTATCAGTAATCTAAAGTAAAGATAAAACCGTGAGAAATACAGAACAAATGGTAGTAGAAGACGAATGAGCAGGTGGAATGCTATGCAGATATACATACCACCAGACAGTTCTTCAGTGTCATAAACTCTAGGATGCTTCTAAGCCAGGATGCACCCTCTTGTGTCATCTGATGGAATGGAATGTTTTTACAACTCAGAGCCATCTCAGAAAGAGACCCAGTGTGCAATTGGATCTCACTGTTTCATCTCTGAGCTTGGACCTGATAGGGGTTGAGACTGATCAAGGACCAGGAAGGACTGAAAAACCATTGGACTGAACACTTTTCCAACTTACTCAATAGGCCATCCATATTTGATCATGATACCTTACAGCAGATTCCTCATCTACCAGTCTTGAATGTCCCAGAGACTTTCCTTCTTCTGCCGGTGAGATCAAGAAAGTAATCTCACATAGATGGCCTCAAATAAGCAACAGGGGAGGACGCCATTCCTGCTGAGACTGGGAAAACATTAGACACAAACACTCTGCAGGCATCCCAAAACTTCTTGGATGACATTTGATCCACAGAGAATATGCTTCTCATTGTGACTCTCTATAAAAATAAGGTAAGCAATTTAGACTGCAGAAACTGCAGCGATATCTCACTGCCATCCATCACAGGCAAGATCTTTGCCCACATTCTCTTAAACAGACTTGTCACTATCTCAGTAAGGAATATTCAGAGCCATAGTGTGGCTTTCAGTCAGAAAGGAGTACAGTAGACACGATATTTGCCATGAGGCAAGTCCAAGAGAATAAGTCTCTTTGTCTTCATTAACCTGAGAAAGACATTGGACACTGTAAGCAAAGAGACTCTCTGGATCATCCTGAAATGTTATGGGTGTCCAAGAAAATTTTTGAAGTTGATTCAACTACTCCATGATGCAATAACTGGAAAGGTTCTTTATAGTGATGATACATTAGCTGCATTTGCCATTTCCAATGGTGTAATACAGTACTGTATGCTAGTCCTGGTCCTACTCAATCTGTTCTTTTCTTGCAAATTGTCATTTGCTGCCCAGGGTCTAAAAGAGGGACTATACATCAATGATTGAAGAACTCTCTTTTTGACCTTTCCCTCTTGAATGCACAGACAAAATGTCCACTGCAGTCATTCAAGAAGTAGTCTTTTCATATGCCCAAGTGTTCCTTGCACACAAAGACAGTGATCTACAATTAATGCTAAATGAATTCTCAAAAGCTGTTATGCTCTTTGGCCTATCATCTTAAACAAAACTGAATTACTTTACCAGCTCATGCCAAATACCCAGCCTATAGAACCAAAAGTCACTATTAATGACACTCAGCTGACAAATGTAAACAGCTACAAATACTTGGTAAGTTTCATCTTGAGTGACAGGTCTTTAACAAAGAAATTGACTCCAGGATCAAGAAGGCAAGTGAGGCACTGGAATCGTTGTGTACTAGAGTGCTGTATCAATTTCCATATCTCCACAGTTAAAAATTTACAGACGTTGAGCTAGGTTGGAAGGGGAGGGGTCAAGCATGGACTCTGCTTAGAGTCCCTAGGCAGCCACAAGAGGCATAAGCTTGACCTCTCTGAAGATATGACCATGTCTGGTCATTCCTAGGGTAAGGCAAACAGTCTAGGGAGATTTTTGTAACAGGTGGAGAACAATAAAGTTGCTTGTTTTGGCTATTTAGGAATGGTTCTGTTGCTTGTTCCTGATAACAGAGCTGTAGTTATGCTTCCCTCCTATATGGATGTGAATCCTAAACTCTGTATCAGAGTTATACTGTGTCAAGCAAAGAACTCTCTCCTCCATCCTTAGTATTCATTGGCAAGACATGTCTCCAACCTGGTGGTTCTGGATTGCACAGTCCACCAACATTGTGTTTCTGATTATCAGAGCTCAGATGAGATGTGTGGGACATGTCATCAGAATATGGCCACTTGTTAGACACGATTTATTTCTAATCAATTCACCCTTCTTTTGTATCATTTCCCAAAATATTAATATTTTCTCTTTCCTTTATATTATTTGCCACTTTCACCTCGTTCTTTGCTTCTTTGGAATAAAGGGTATAGCTAAGTTTCTACTATAGAATAAGAGAAAATAATTTATTAAGCATAGTTCACAAGTGCATCATAAGCAGAGATCTGTTTCTAATGGGCTATTTCCTTTTATTTTACAGAACCTATCTTAAGCAGTTTCAGGGCTTTGGCTATGGCGGTGCATATTTCAAATGTGTACCCATCTAGAACAGGACTATTTTTTAAGTTGAATCCTAAGTCTAAATTTGAATCCTTGAGGTGCTACCCTAAGCTAATTAATTCTCTGTAATTTACTCACAAGTAGCCTTCTATGACCAACAAGCAATCAGAGAAAAATGGTGGGAAAATTCAGAACAACTTTACACAAACAAAAAACAAGGCCAAGCCATAAGAGGAGAAGGTGACCTACCAGAAATGGATCCAGATATCCTGGAAGAGGAAGAGTGTGGTCATTCAACTAGTTGCCTAACTGCAAAGCTCTAGGATTTGATGAAATTCATGCAGAGTTGCTGAGACCACTGCCAACAAAGCACTGATAGCACTTTGCCAATGTGTATGGAAGTCTGGTTAGTGGCCAAAAGGATGAAAAAAGTCAATATTTACCCGAATACTAAAGAAAGGTGATACAAAAGACTGTTCCAACCACTGAACCGTAGCCTTGATACCACACGTGAGTCAAATTTCTCTTGAAGATAATCCAGCAATGTTTGAATCCAACTGTTAACAGAGAACTGCCTGATATACAAGCAGGATTTCGAAAAGGAAGAGGATTGTATGATCATATTGCCCATGTACATGGATAATGGAAAAATCAAAGGAATACCAAGAAGACCTCTACATGTGCTTCACTGACTACACAAAAGCCTTCAACTGTATTGACCATGACAAGCTCTGAAACTGCCTCGAAGAACTGGGTATATTGCCACACTACATCCAGCTCATTCCATCATTGTACTCTGATCAGGCAGCTACTGTAAAATGGAATATGGGGAGACGAAATGGTTCCAAATTGAAAAAGACATAGGTCCTACATCCTACCTGAAAACAAAATTTCTATTATTTTGTTTTTAAATTGAAATTTGCTAGATTTACTCTTCGAACATTTTGTACATAGTTCATAACATCTCCTAAAGATAATTAATATTTTCTTGAGGAGGCTGACAACAGAATTTATATACTTGCAATATTTTTTTAAAATTCCTAATTTTTTCTGGGAATGCAAGAATTCTTGCTGCTTCATTTGGTGGATATTTTTTCTGCTTGTTATGGAAGATGTTGATCATTTAAAAACCTTTAGAACAGGGGTTGCCAACTCCATCTGCGGACCAGTACCGGTCTGCAGAAGATTAGGAACTGGGCCCCGCAGCTGAAGGTGAGTGAAAGGCACCTCTTCCACCTCCAGGCATGTGGTGAGTCTGCAAGGGGTGGAATGGAGCAGCACGGAGATGAGCTGGGAGGGCAGCGCTTCCCCAGTGCAAATGTTTCCTTCTGTTTTGCAACTGGCTTTCGACTCCTGGGCTCTGCATCCTCTCTCCTCTTCTTCCTCCTCCTCTTCTTCCTCACTTTTCTCCTCTCCCCCTTCTGGCACCCCAACCCAGGTAACACTCCCTTCATCAGCAGTTCTCCAAGTTTGCAAGCAAAGCACATGCCAACCTGGCTTGCAACTGGGGAGGAGGCAGGGTGGAGCAGGGAGAAGCTGCCTTTTCCCTTAAGTGCTGTGTCTCCAAGGGAATTAATCATTTGCAACTTTTTCCATGCTGAGGAGGTGCAGTGCCGAGTTGGTTTGGTCTGTCTGTCTCTCTCCCTCTCTTTTGGAACGGTTTTCTCAGCACTTCCTCAATGTGCTGAGTCTTTGGCTTGTTTTGCTGGAAGGCTGAGTTAGGATTCTCTTCTCTTCTCCCCTCTTCCAATGAAGGTTTCTCTGTGTCTTCTAATTTTCCTCCAGAGCAGAACAGGAAAGCCTCTTCCCATGAAGACTTTTCTATGTCTTTATTTCCTTCCCCTCCTTCATCCGTCCCCGGTCTGTGGAAAAATTGTCTTCCATGAAACCGGCCCCCGATGCCAAAAAGGTTGTAGACCACTGCTTTAGAAGACACTGGTATGACACCTGAAAGAAGCAACTAGATTTCAAAAGAAATTTCATGTAGTTTTTTTTCTTTGAATTTCAGATAAAGCATCAAAGTGAAATGGGATAATTTTGAATCCTGCAGATTTTTTAAAAAATAGAATGCCAATGAAGAAAACCATTGGATGACTCTTATAATCTATAGATATAAAATCCAAAAATGACTCACTCACTTATTGTAAGACTCATCAAGAGCTCTCTAAAACCATTAACACTACAAAGATGAAACTGACTCCATACCTTCATATTGCCATCTAGGTGCTCACTAAGAAAGGATTTTTCAAAATATTAATTTTTAACAGTTATTTACAGTTTTTGGCAAAACGTGGACAAGGAAGCCACTGTGCATGTGCTGAGATTGGCAGAGTTTCTCTCTGCCTCCAAAGCGACTGCACAGGTGCTGAGTTTACTCAGAGACTCCAGTAGATCAGCGGAGTTTTTCTCATCCTGTGAAGACTCAGCTGGGTGAGGGATGCCAAGGCCTCTGCTTATCCATGCCAGTGGCATGGGTGGGAGAGGTCGAAGTGAGCTCTGGCAGGAGAATCCTCTGCTGGGTGAGGGAGGCCATCGGAGGCCTCTGCTTTTTCGTGCTGGCGGCATGGGTGGGAGAGGTCAAAGAGAGCTCCAGTGGGAGAAGCCTCAACTGGGTGAGGGAGGCCGCCTGAGGCCTCTGCTTCTCCGTGCCAGTGGCATGGGTGGGAGAGGCCGAAGTGAGAGAAATAAGGAAAAAGAGAGGGGGGGAAGGAGAAACAGTGAAAGGGTGACAAAGAGGAGAAAGATAGAGGGGGAGGGGGAGAGACAGGGTGAAAGAAGGTGAAAGAGAGAGAGAGAGAAGTAGACAGAGAGAGATAAAGAGGGGGAGGGGGAGAGAGGATGAAAGAGAGAGAGAAGGAAAGGAGGAGAA
>JANHFO010005234.1:50285-64459 GCA_032468095.1 Pareas carinatus
TTTGGGGGGGGGAGTGCATCTCCGCCCCAGGCACTTCAAAAAGCCACAAACTGAGCCACGGCAACGCGTGGCCGGGTAAACTAGTGCTACATAGAAAAAAGAGGGGGAAACAAAGGGATAGCTCACTGGAAATGGAAAGTTGCTTCTTATAATACAGTACAATTCTGTCTATATCTAAATTGCAATACAGATATATGGTGTAGGTTATACATGTAACAGACATATATCATTTGCACATGTTTTTGAAGCAAGTTATAGTTGCTAGTTACATGTAAGAAGAATCTATTATAAGAACAGAAGCTTCCTCGGTTACTCAAGGTGGTTAGTAGTTTGCCTCAGTTTGGATTTCATTCAATGGTGGAACTAGAGCATTCCATTAATTCTCACACATTCGATTTAGCTTTATGTCAAGTAAAGTCACTTGACTTGTTCATGTCTTCTAAAGTTAATACAATGAGTAATTTATGCATTTATAAATGTACTAGCTGCCAATATCCGTGCTCCGCTACCAGGATTACTAAGAAAATTGAATGTTGGGTAAGAAAATAGAAGCATGTAATTGAGGCCTCGGCCGGATTTCCCCCCCCCAAAATCCCCATTTTGTAATTTTTGGTCCTGCTGCTCCTATCCAGATCCGCACTCACCTGCCCTGCTGCTCAAAGGAGCCCACACAAAATAAGGCTTTCCTCAATAGGTTTCTTAAAATGAAATTTCTTTCATTCTAGTCACCTGCCCCTAGTTATTCAAGCTATGATTCTGGCAAAAATGAAAACATGGACAGAGGCGTCGAAGATCTCTCCCTGAACCGGGGAGAAGAAGATGATGATGACCATGATGACCATGAGGATTCTGAGAAAGTCAATGAATCTGATGGGGTTGAAGCTGAGCGCCTGAAAGCGTTTAATGTGAGTTATGTGATTCCTCTTATGTCCTTTGGAATTTCTTTATTTTTTATTTATTTATTCATTCATTTATTCATTTACTTATTTACTTATTTACTTATTTATTTATTTATTATTTGGGGCATATGATTATGGGTTAATGTGAGAATTGAAGAGGTGTGTTTTAAAAAAATATATACAAGGGAATTTTTCTCTCTCTCTCTTTTTTACTGACAATACATAAAGGCTGATATTCTATACTCACCTGCCTGGGAGTAAGCCCCACTGAACTGAGTGGAACTTACTTCTGAATAGACATGTATAGGATTGTACTGTAAAACATTTTCAAAGAGATACCAAGTTCATCTAATTTATCTATTTAATCATCCCCTGTAGGAGAAGTTTCAGCTGTGTATTGTATACATGTGTGTATGTCTGTCCAGCAAATGAAGGCAGTGGGGAGGGAGCTTATAGGTTGTTGATTCCACTGGTCAGCTATTTTCTATTCTTTTTCAAATTTTATATAATTTTGCATGACACTACACACACCATAAGATGTTCACAGCAGGGGAAGAACAAGAGAAAAGGTTCTACAAACCAGTAAAGCAATCATAGCACATTGTTAATAAGAAACATGAAATGGTGCTTATTTTTACAGTCTATGTTTTATTTTCCTCATGATTTCTATACCCTATAATCTAATCTTTTCTTGTCTTTTGTCAGTCCTAAAATAAAATCCTTGGTGGCTTAACATTTCTGGCTTTCCATCACAAAGCTCTTCACTGTGTTTTTTTTAATTAAATAAAAAAGCAGTCTTCCTATCTGTAACTGAGACAGGAAGCTTAGAAACCAAGTACCCCTCCAAATCCTTCTCCTCTGTCTCCCTCTTATCAACAGATGTTTGTCAGGCTGTTTGTAGATGAAAACTTGGACCGAATGGTCCCAATCTCTAAGCAGCCCAAAGAAAAGATCCAGGCTATCATTGACTCATGCAGGCGACAATTCCCTGAATATCAAGAGCGTGCCAGAAAGCGTATACGTACTTACCTCAAGTCCTGCAGGCGGATGAAAAGGAGTGGTTTTGAGATGGTGAGTTTTGATTTAAAACCCAGCCCTAGTTTTCATCAAAACCCCCATATGTAAATCCATGACACTATTTTGTTTCCATCTTAGTGTCTCTTCTTATTTGTATTTTTGGTACGCTTCCTTTCATATTATGTGGAATCCCCTTTCCTCTGTACAATGCATTTGAAATGCTTTGGCAAATAAAACACACATTTATGTCTTATATAAATTTATCAAAATGGAGGAGCACCACAAGTGATAAAGGAAGAAACAAGTTTCCTTCCTCTTTTTATTATTGTAATATTTATATGACAGAATGCATAGGTAGCCAGTTTCTTAAATTAGTTGCGTGTTTGTAATTTAGTATGCATATGCATGCCTATGCTTAATAATGGATTAACCTTTTAAGGTTGTCCTGCTTCGAAAATCAGTTGGAAGAAGTGTTTGAACCCTGTGTGAGCAAAATAATTCTCATTAAGGTGCACACAATTTTCTCAGGCTTCTGTATAGCCTGAAAAAAGCTGCTGCTGATTTAATAAATTAAAAAGGTTTTTAATGTGAATGAAATATATGCTGTAATTAGTAGTACAGAGCTATTGTGCTTGTGCAATGTGTAAATCATTTTTAAGCAAGCACAACCTTTTAAGGTGTTGTGATTTTTAACATTTAGATAAAGCATATTTTAAAGTATACTTACAAATTTATTTATGAGTTTTAATAATATAAAAAGCCTTTTTCAATCTGTCAGCTTTCTTGGAGGAAGAAATATATAAAACATAAATCAATGTTGGATAGTGACTATAAATGAACCATGTTTTTATTTAAACGTCTCACTGAAATCAAATACCAAAACACATCTTATATGAACAGGAAAAAAAAGAGCCCTGATTCATATTATTATTATAGTTAGCACTTCTTTAAAAAGACCAAAAATTCAAACTCCAAACCCTTCCCTTCCGTCCTTTTTTTTCAAATATCATTTTTTATTTCATGTGCAATTTTAAGAAATACATGAAACTTACTTCCTTCCTTCCTTCCTTCCTTCCTTCCTTCCTTCCTTCCTTCCTTCCTTCCTTCCTTCCTTCCTTCCTTCCTTCCTCTTTCTCTATGTTTCAGAACTTCAGATGGTTGTGTTCAAAATACAGGAACACATCTGCTAAAATTATTTGCTTGAGGAAAGAAATAAAAGAAAATACTAATATAACCAATTGCATTTGTATCATTATACATATTTTGTGCATTTATATAATTTTTCACAAAAAGTAATGGCTAGTTACAAACAAGGGAAACAAAGTATTAAGAGTGATGAAAAGTATCTGTTCAGTTCACATGCCTAATGTGAAAAATTTATATGTTGAGATATATAGTAATTTGAAATAATGGCAAGTGCATTTAGTAAATATAATTTCATATTTTCACATTTATTTTGCTTGACTAAATTATTTCATAGAATAAAAATATTTGTGTAGTTGTCTGATTTTGGTAACTTTCCTGTTTTCCTTGGGCAAATTTTATGTAACCTGTTTCATGTTCTACAAATATGTGGTCTCAAAAGTGTTGCATAATCATAATTATTGTAAGCTGTACTGACTGTTATACATTATAAGAAGGCACAGACATTCTTATATGCAAATAAATAGGTAGATGAAGTTATGCTTCAGCATTACCAAGAGTTAGGTAGCCTGTACAATTAAAATACCTGGCTTTTAGATTAGAAAGTATAGCAAGAAATTATTCAGGACTATTGTTTGCAAGGAAAATGTAATTTTTCTTCCCTTGTCAATGGAGAAGATAATATGCAGCTGTGTCTTACCACAGTTCAGTGAAGGAATCAATGGATTTTTTTCCTGTAAATTCTCTACATCCTTTCTTCCATATCAGCATTTTTATTTTATTTATTTATTTATTTTTATTTTTATACCGCCCTTCACCCCGAAGGGACCCAGGGCGGTGTACAGCCAGTTAAGAACAACAATAAAGCAACAACAATATAAAAGACATACAAGACAGTGTTAAAATAATTTAAAATATAAATTATTAATGTGGCCAAAAATTTAAAAACCGGAATATAAAAGCAATTTGTACCGGATCAGAAATTTAAATATGTAAAAAAATTTCGTTTTAACACGGAGAGGGGTGCAAATCAGGCCAAACCGCCCTGGATGAAGAGATACGTTTTAATGGCACGGCTGAAAGCACACAGATCCGAGATGGTACGAATCTCTTGGGTAGATCGTTCCAGAGCGTGGGAGCTCCCACAGAGAAGGCTCTTCCCCTAGGGGTCGCCAGCCTACATCGTCTGGCCGACGGCACCCTGAGGAGGCCCTCTCGGTGGGCATTACCTGGAATTAGCTTTATCTAGTTTTCTTTACTGAAGATAATATAGAGAATAAATGATTAATAGTGATTAAAGTGTCTTAACTACTGTAGATGAATGCCCATCTTTTAAAAGCTCTGTTTTGAAAGCATAACTATGGCAACATGGATGGAAATTTGTCATCAGCTTTAGTTTTCTCTTATAAATATTTTTATTATACATTTTAAGCATATACCTCCTTTGCTAACCATGAATTAAAAGAAAGAAAGAAACAAAAACATTGCTGTGTCAGCCTGCTGTTGCTGCCAGACTACACAAATACACAACTTGGTAGGGCTCAATGGATAAATGTCGTTATGTGATGCTGATGTGGTGCTGTGGTTAAGGAACTGAAGTAGAAGTAGGAAGAGCCTGATTCAAATATATCCTTAGCCACAGACGCTGACTGAATGACTTTAGGCCTTTTTCTCTCTCTCAGGCCTACCTATCACATGGGGATTGCAGGGGAAAAGTAAAGAATTTGGTGGCATGTATATTACCTAGAGCTCCTGGAAGATAGACAGGATGTAAAGAAATCAATTTTATGTACACTTCTGTTCCAATAATTGTAAATATACTTGATAGCTTAAATAAAGTCAACTTCATATAATGCCGAGAATTCATTTAGCTAGCCTTAACACTCAAAATTAAGATCTTAAAGAAAGCCAAGTGAGCATTTTATAAGCCAAAATTATAGCTTTGTTACCTAACCATTTGATAAGATGCCTAGTAAGATAGATATATTTAAACTGTTTCTGTTTAAATGAATGCTATTTCAAAGTATCCCAAGTAATATTGTGTTACACTTCCAAATGGGATATCTTTACAGGGATCCCTTAGAAAAGAGATGTATATCCTGAGGCTCCAAGGCCAAGTCCAATCTTTAAACCCCTTAGATATGGCTTCTAGAGACCTTCAAGAGATCTTATCAAATTTTAACTTTCAATGGCAAGTCCTTGGAATGGTTACTGATTGCAAACAAAATGGAAATCAATACTTGGCTGACTACCAGAAAATCAAATGCAGTCTAAGACTATGTCAACAAATAATTTCAATTTATGGAAATAAGTTCTGGTTCTGGTTTGCACTGCATTTATCACAACATACTTTATTGTTTATAGTATTGGGTAATGTTCAGACAAAGTGAAACAAGTACAGGGAATGGCAATGAGATTACCATAGGGATAGAAACTAATGTGAAGAGAGTTTGAAGGACCTGACATGTTTAAACTTCGAAAGAGATGACTACTAGACAACCTATGACTATTGGGTCATTCTTTCAGAGATATTTCCTTACCAGATTCCTCAATGCCTTCAATGATGATAGAATTTTTCACTGGAAAAGTTGGGATAGATTCAGAAATGTAAGCTGAAAATAGCTCATATTGAACACTATAGCACAGTCAGACATCAGGCCAGGAAATATTTTATGACAATTGTATTATACCATAATTTTTTTAATAATAATTTTATCTCATAAAATATTTAATAAAAATCTGCAAAATTTCAGTTCTATGGGAATCATGGATCTAAGGTTTTGAATGCATTGTGTAAATTGTTTTAGTTTAGGGCTGTGTGAAGAGGAAAGACCTTCAAATCTTGTTGTGCATTGAGCTTCATATTCCTTAATGACAGATAGAAACTAGGAAGAAGCTTTATTGGACAGAGCTCCACAAAGAATGATATGTTCTTGAGGAAATTTCTTCAGGCAACTAAAATGTGTTTGGGAACGTTTAACTTGGCCCATATGCTGGATCATGCCAAAGGGACTGGAAATGTTCATCACTACTACACATTTATAATATTCCCAATTTGTCATCAAGCTTCTTTGATGCAATGATAATGTCATCATTCAGGTAAACTGGATCATGTTGAGAACCCCAGGAGGAATTATTTTTTACTCCCACTCAAGTTCCACTGTAATGTAGTAATTAAGGTCTTGGCCTGGGACTGGAGAGACTCAGTCATAGAAATGAGAGGTTTTCAGGCAACACTCCTTTAAAACCTAGGAGAGTATTTACAGAAAAGTTAGACCAATATAAAAGGATGGCACAGGCCTGATTTGATGCTGGTTTTTATTTTTTTATAAGTGCCAGATTATTTTGAGATAGAATGTGTTGAACTTGACAATAAGAAAAAAGAATCTCCATGGCAAATTTGATGGAAATAGATTGAAGGAGGTTGTGATGGCAGTTGGCAAAGGAATGTCAAAGGCTGGTCTCTAGAGCTAAACAGCATCAAACCTGATGAGAACTTGGATGTGAGATATTGTTGCCCATTGCAGGAAGTGACTGCTTCCTGATGAACAAGCAGAGTTTGTTGAGGAATCCAGAGGAATATAAGACTGCCACTGTCTAGGGTTCAAGATCAGTGAAGAAGTGAATACAGAAGATTAATTAAAATTTGGAGGAGAGATTTAGGAGAAATATACACAACACATTTTCTTTCCTAACTTGGTCTTAGGTAGTTGGCTAACTTGAGAGACCAGGCAAGGAACAAAAATAAACATCTATCTTCTGATGAAGCATTCCTAAGTCTTTCTTTTCAGTTAGCAAAGCATATATATATTTATATACTTTTTAAATATTTCAGCTTCATTTTTGTTTTTAGCTGTCATTTTTTCTAATCCTGCCATTCAGACAGTATACTTTCTATGTAAGATTAAAAACAGATATACAAACAATTTTTAATCTTTGTTTCTATCTTATTCTAAACCAGTCTGTTTCTCCAGATTCATTTATTGTTCACTATTTTCCCAGGAGAAAGCTCAGGTGTTCTGCTATAACTATTAGCCTCAATAGAAGAGCTCATTATGAGAGTAAAAATAGAAAATGAAAAATCTGGGTTAATATTAAATATTAAGAACACAAAGTTGATGTCAACCAACATACTTAATGGTTTTACAGATGACAGGGAACTAAGAACAGTAGCTGGTTTCATTTTCTTTAACTAAATTATGGTATAAAGATTAACAATGTGCTGGAGAAACAAGGAGAAAATTAATCTGAGGGAGGAAGACATAGTAACATAAGATTATAAAGGATAAGGATATTTCTTTGACCATAAAGATCTGAAAAGCAATCATCTTATCAATAGTAATTAGCTATGAAGGATAAGCCCTGAAAAAGAGAGTGTGAAATAAGACAGACACAAATACGGTTGCTGAGAATATCACAGGATACAAGAAGAACAAATAAAAACTGACTGCTCTCTTGGGCTGACAATTAGAAATTAAAAATTCATGTATGTGGATATTTGGTGTGAGTATAGAAAAATGATGATGGTTCACTCAGTTGAGGGAAATGGAAGATTTCTATTTCCCTCAATACATTATCTGATGTATGTGGATGTTATCATAGAAATCATGGGGAAATCCTTTTAAGAATACAAATGAGGTTGAGATGGGGAACATTTGTTATGAAGTCGCAAAGAGTCAAGCCTGATTAGATGTCATCTCACTAATTTAAGAAGCAGAAGTGGAAATTAATTAATCTGACTCAGAGTCATGACTTGCTTGTAACATGTTTGTATTTCTGGCTGAGCATAATCTTGCGTATATTTGCAGCAGATATAAATTAAAGGATTGAAATGAGAACTGCTGACACTTTAACTCATAAGGGCAGAAATGTGGTAATGCTTCTGTTACTACTTTTAAGCTGAATGAAACATACTTAAAAACAGGTTTAATTTAGATTTTAGGACTTTCTAAATTTTGATAGAATTATTCATATGATGAGAGCTTGAAAAAATTTCATAGAAAGAAATTCATACCCAAAGTTCTAAATAAATCTCATTTTATTTAAATGGACTACAAGGAACACATAGCTTTTGGTCAATTGAAAACTGAGTTAAAATAATCTTTTCTTCCTTTGCGCAATATTCTCCATTAAGTATTGATAGTGGCTGTTTGCTAAACCTCTCTTCATATCACCCTTTTTGAAACATCAGCTTTGTATGAACACCTGTCTCATGAAAAAGTAACTGAAACTGGTTAGGAAATTCCAAAGCATATGTCTCAAGAGATACGTCAGTTTCATTGCTTAGCTTTTGCCATGTCAAATTGTGTATGCATTTACTTTTTCATTTAGCCCCCACCATTCCACTGTGACAGGAATAAATTGGGTCACAAGTTGATATTCTGTATATGCATTCAGCTGTGGGGGAAGGAGAGCTTTCTAATTAGCTAAAAAGTATTTGTTGCTTCTTCATTCTGTGACTACAATTTTTCTGGAAGTTAGTATCTTGGATAATTATTATTGCTTTATAACTATACAGAGCATAGATAAATGCTCTAAACTGGCTATATGTGGGTTGTTTTGTTCAAAGGTCTCTTTTCAAAATATTCAGCTGTGACTGCATTCGTTCATTTTGCTAATAAATGCTTACTGACATTTTGCTTCTTATATTTCTTTTCATTTGCAACATAAATGAAAAAACACTGAAACTGATATCAAATCCAATGTTGTAAGGATTAAAATGATAACATCAATATATGTCTATTTGCTAAGGATATGAAACAACATTAAATTAAAACAATATCTGGACATCCAACAGAGCGCAGTGCTGTTCTTTGTAATGAAAATGCTGTTCAAAATTACACATTATGTTCATTTGAATTGCATGTCTCTTATTATGAATATTTCAAATACATGCCACCACTATTCTCAAGATACACTTTGCAGTCTTAATTCTATTGCAGGATGTTGGTGAGTAGTTTTGATTCTGTTGAGGTATTATGATTTAATTGATATCTTTTTTTTAGATATTAACTATATATAAATGAAGGGACATCTTTATATCCTACTGCTAGAATTACTGAACGCATTGATATTAAAGAATAAAGAAAGACATATTTTAGAACACATTTAGAGCATATCTGTGTGAGAGAAACATGTTATTTAAAAGGCTGAACTGATAGAACATAAACATATTTATATTCTAACCTGAAAATATACTTAATTAATTTTTTTAATAAATGTACCTATTTGTGTACATTCAAGTAAATATATGTCACACATAAGATTTCATAAACCTGGTTTTAGATGTGTTAGACATGGACCAATTACTGTCTTAAATATAATTATTGTAATCTAACCTAAGCCTGTGCATTTGCCATTTCTCTTACATCTGGGAATGATATTATAGATATTTCTATTATTCTATTACCCAATGCCTAATTAAAATATTATTACATTGATGTCTCTGTGTGTTGTTCATAGATCTCTAAATTTGACTATAAGTAATGGATTTCTCAGTATAAGATTTTGGATATTATTACTGGTCCTGTGATATATGCAATTTTTGAACATTCAAAGGCTTTTTTGGTAGAATATTGTACTTGTGCAGATGTATGCAGTGCTAAAAAGTCATCACATATTTCAATTAGTTTAACAGGAATGACAAATTTTGAGGTCAAATAATTAATCAGGACAGGTCATTGAAAGTATGAATAAAAGCTTACCTTCCTAGTATTTTATGGCTTGCATATGGACTTTATTCAAATAAATAATAAATAAATGTGTTGAATATATATACTGATAAATTGTTAATTTATTAATATTTCCACCCTAAGCATTCATAATATTCTATTCATTAATATCAAAAATAATAACACAAAAGTAAAAATCTTAATGCAAAATGAAACCTTGAACTTTCAAAAGATAACCATTCCTTTGTTAAGTTTATTGTCGCTGACAATGGAAGCTCAGCTATCTAGATCAGCATTGATTTATATGGGAAGAAAATGATCCAATAAGAACTTGGATGACTTATAAAGTTCAGTGAAGGCCTACCTGCTCATATGAACATAGCAATTTAGTGAAGTGAATTCTTTTATTTTAGAAAGGTACAAAAGAGAGGATAGTAAAATTTCATTTTTCTAAATAAATTTTATTTTTTGGTAGCTCCTTATTTCCAGAATAGTATGTTTTCTCCAAGTTTTTCAATATTCTATATATTGTAAATGTTGAATCTTATGCAAACATCTAAGTGTGTCTGAATGTAAGCATGAATGAGTGTGTGCATGCTTTTAAATGCAGAATATTTTCATGTGAAGTAGGAGTAATTTACTCTTGAATAACTTTCCCCTATGGACTATAGTGGATTTTTCCATTACAAAACATCTGCTTTTCTCTGTTTTTAAACAAGAAACTTTTAAAGATAATCAAATAAATTGAGTGCGTATGCAATAGAAGGTTCTTATGTAAGATTATGCAAATTTCATTGACTGGGGAAGGCAAAGTTTCAAATAACTCCAGAGTATTTTTCTATTCTCCTTTAGATCATGCTAAATCTCATATGTTCCTTTTCTCTGAAATAGAAAAAGTTCAAGATGGCATTCCTAATCAGCTTGGGTAATTTATGTGCTAATCAACCTGAGTGATTTCGATTTTCTAATTGAGAGAATTTATCTCTAGAAACTGCCAATGAGCCCAACATTTCTGTTATTGAGACATTTATTAAGTGAACTTTACCCCATTTTACGACCTTTCTTGTCACAGTTAAGCAAATCAATGCAGTTCTTAACTGAGTAATACAGTTGTTAAGTGAATCTGGCTTCCCCATTGACTTTGCCTGTAAGAAGCTCATAAAAGAGAATCACATGGCCACAAGACACTGCAACTGTCATAACTATAAATCAGTTGCCAAGCATCTGAATTTTGATCATGGGACCATGGGAATGCTGCAACAATTGTATGTGTGAACAATGGTCCTAAGTCTTTTTTCAGTGCCATTGTAACTTTGAAAGATCACTAAAAGAAAGATCACTAAAAAAGTCAAGGAATATCAGTAGTTTACATCTGAAACAACAAACTGTTATGTTCGATTGCGAAGAAAATAGGCTGGAGTCCTCAGAATAACGGCAACAAAGTTTATTGGCAAGACTGCAACAAGTAACAGTAGCGAAAACTCTTATTTCCCCCAGTCCCTTATATAGCAACTGGCTCTTACAATGAAAACCAATCAACAGGTCAAGCTGGACAGTCTCCAGGCTGTCTACAACAACTGAGAGGGGGGGAATTGCTCACAAACATCTGGGACTGCTCTGACAGGTCAGACAGCCAGGAGCCTCGCTTGGTCAGCTAGACATTTAGGATCCAGCATAAACTACAACCAGCAAATTTAAGTCTGCATAGGGACAGAATCTGCATTATTTTCTGAAGCATGCAATCTCTATGAATGGGCAGCTGAGGTTCTCTTGTAAGAACTGTAGCCCCTTGATTCCCTCTAGGATCTATTAGGAAAATCTATTATACAAATCTGTTATCACATGGATACTTAGAAGAATGGTCTATTATGTTGGAAAATAAATGAAGTATTGGTGGAGGACAGAATAGTAAGAGGATTTTTTCCCCTATTCTCATTTACCCTGCTTAAAATAATTGCTTCCCTGTTGCCACTTGCAATGTGATTTAATAAAGAGTAGGAAATCTATGACAGACAACTCTTAATACTTGAGTGGCATGTTGACTTGTCTGTAGCAAGATTGTTAGAAGGGTGAGAATGAGGTCTGTTGCTCAGCAGCACTACCAACTCTTTTAATACACGCGTGTGTTTACATATCTGACATTCAACTTACGATTTGACTCCAAATTAACCCTTGGGATCAAAAATATTACCTACATATTGTTTGCATAGGTATTCCATGGGGGGTGTCTTCTGGAAAAGGATTAGATGAATAAAATATATGAATTAAAATAAATGAATTTCATTAGTAATAAAAATAGTATTCCTCTAACATTTGCTTTTATAACTTTGTTAATGACTCTGATCTATGATAAAGAAACTAGTAATTTATAGCTTTTGAAGATAATAAAGGGTTAAATATGTACTATACTAGGATTATAGTTCATCATTGTAATAAAAAGCATTACAAACAAAGGCATTTATAGTATTCTTTAAGGAAGCTTAGAACCCATTGGATAAATCTGTATATTTTTATATATAACTTCAGCAAAATTAAAATGCTTAAAGATTGTGGCTGAAAATGAAGATTTTGATTTGCAATTCTAGTTAAAGAGAAAGGCATAAGGACACAGTAGTAAAACATATATTATTGTAGTATTATTATTAGCTAAACCTCAAATTATATTTCAATAATACTAATTACTTAATATTTATATAACACACTTTAGCTCTTTACACTCATCATCTAACTGAAACTCTTACAACAACACTGTGAGTCAGCATTGTATTGCACTGAATTAGTGGACTTGAGAAGGACTGCGATTCCATTATTGACAAGGGTAAGAAGCTAGGGACTTTTGAACTCAAAACTCAATATTTTAGCCCCTATTTCACCAGTGTTGATGAAATGTTGATATATTACAGATGCTCTTCAAAATCCACCATAAAGTTATGTATGAGAATCCACATGAAAAGAGGCAGGGAGAAGCACAAATCTGAGGATCTGTGGATGAACTGCAGGTGTAATCTCCAATTTTCACTTTTCAGTTTTGACAGTCCGTATTTCTACATTTTGTCAAAATAAATTCAGTGGTTGCCTATTGACTGCTTGTCCTCATGATTATGAATAATCTTTTTATGTTCTCTCTCTTCTTCTTTTTCATAGTCAAGACCCATTCCCTCACATCTTACTTCTGCAGTAGCTGAGACTATCCTAGCTTCTGCCTGTGAAAGTGAAAGCAGAAATGCTGCCAAGCGCATGCGATTAGACCGACAGCCGCAGGTACAGTGAAGTGCATGAGAAATGGGGAACACAAGATGCATGTTCAGATGTCAGTTGTCCGAACAAAAAGCAAACAAAAATAAACATAGAGAGTTAAGCCCTGTAAAGAAATAATAGGTAATTTTTCTCATAATTATCTTAAAGACTCTATTGTTGATTTTCCAGTCAAAAGCAATATTGTATGAGTGATATAATATAATTAAAAGACTCTCAGTCTATTCATACAGTTTCAAGTAACTTTTCTTAATTAAAAAGGCAGGAAAAGTCTTCAGTTTGTATTGGAGGAAACAGAAGTAGCGATGGGAAGATATATAGACTTCAATCAATATTTGCTTGTCCATGTGCTCAATTGTCTACAGTTAAGACAAATTTATAACATGACATGGAAGAAGCGTTTTGCATAAATTTTTTAAAAATGGTTTATCTTTGCACACTGAAAGTCTCATTGTCAATATTTTATTGTAAAATAACAGGCATAAATAGGTACAGCATATAAATAAGAATATCTCCATTGCTTCAGTGGGAATCTTCAAAGTGTCATGGACAAAGTTGTAAAAAATATCACATTTTTAATTTTATTTGAATACAAATTATCCCATTATAATACATGTGTAGCCCGAGCCTCACTGTATATTTGGCTAACAGGCAAAGTATAAAATCAGCTACAAAATTATCTAATAAGAGCAGGCAAAATAACTGATAACATCTGTAATTAAACTGTTGTGGTATGAACATCTTTACAGAGGAAGGCCAATCTGGTTTTATTTTGTATCAGGGACTTTCAGAGTTTATGTGCAGTCCCTGGGAAAGGTGGCTCCTATTTATTGGCCAACTTTACCACAAATGATGGAAACACAAGATACATCTTGTCTCTTTTTTTAATCTATGAAGCTGTCTTCAGAATTGGGTTAGAATCCTTTCTGTACTCCTTGATGAAAGGTAAACAATTAATGTATTTTTATTTGCCTTAGTTTTTAATGGATGTTAAAGTGAGCTAATTATTATTTTGCTTCTCTTGTCTGTAACAATTAATAGGGAGGATTATAATACATGATACAGGAATCACTAAATATTTAGCATATCAGATCCAAAACATTTGCCTGTTTCTACTGTGTTTCCTCAAAAATAAGACACTGTCTTATATTAATTTTTGCACCCAAAGATGCACTAGGTCTTATTTTCA
>JANHFO010005234.1:77070-98245 GCA_032468095.1 Pareas carinatus
GGTAAAAATCCATTTTGATCTTCATGTATAAAATCCTTTAAAATTATCTTTAACCTTTCCGCCATTATTGATGTAAACATTTTATAATCCACATTTAGTAAAGATATTGGACGATAGTGATGAGACAGTGGTGAAACAGCAACATGTTTATTTAGTCAACACAGGAAAAAGAACCACTCTAACTGTTGTTTAGCTACTATTTATATGGGCCACCACTAGGCAGCGACCAATAGCCTTTAAATATTAATTTCTGCACAACACAAGTTAACAGTCCTGGAGACAAGCAGTCTGGAGTTTAAACAGACACAGTTGTTTGCAATCATTCAACAGTTAAATCAAAGCCAATACATAACAAAAACATCAATACTTCTCTATCATTATTGAATGGGCAGAATGTCTTGTTAGAGAAGAAACAGAATGTTCCATTATACTGCTGTGACTTATTTGTTAAGTGTACAGATGCTCTGGTAACATTTCTTATATGCCATAATCATTATATTCATCTTATCCCCAGTCCACAATTAAGTCTGCTTAAAGTCATCTTTAGCTGTTCCAGTTTTAAGGTAGAGTTTTCCCTCTTCTCCAAAGGCAATTCTGCCACGGTCACATTCTAGCAGGTGTCATTGATAATGGGGTTGATGATATAATCAGGGACAAAACTCCTATTAGCTACTTTGAGCTGCTAGGGGGCAGGCCATTGTGATGCCTGGCACTGCCCATGCTGGTCTTTTAGATTGATTGCAGGAAAGCCCTGATGCCAATCATCTGCATAGAAGGCTGGATAACAGTGGACGAGAATCTGCCAAGTATAATTGGGCTGTCACATTAGAGGTTTTCCATTGCAGGAATATTGCCTGTCAATCTTTTGTACTGTTTCTATTACTTTGGTGGGGTCAGGTGTTGGAGGGTTTGGGGTGGTTTTTTTTGCCTTCTGCATAAACCACATCTGTTGACTAGAGGTATATTATGAGAATGCTGAGAGGTGCAGGCACGTCCCTTTCCCTCTGATAGCAAGCAGCTTTCCTCTCCAAGGGTTTGTTCTCTCCATTAGCACTTCGCCTCCTGCGTTCTTTTCATACCTGCCACTTCCCCCCGGCCCTATATTTAACACCAATTCCTCACTGGGCTCCCAACAAGGTAGAGGAGAAAAAAATAGAGCTACTGGTGTTTTACCTGGGGAAGAAGAAAGGGCACGCTACTTCTCTTTTAACAATATTTCAAAAGGAGCATGCCTCCACTCTTCTATCTGTAGAAGACCGGACAGGAAAGGGATCTTTCAATTTCAGCAGTTCAATTTTTGCATTGCAGCATCCTGACGGTAAGGAGGGACAATGAACAGGGATTTGGGTACTTATCCCACACATTTGCCTGTATTTGTCAGTATCTGTTTTTTCTCTGACCCTCCCAGAAGTAAGGGAGGTGTGCCGATCCCGTAGCTGGTTAGTTTTGGTTCTCTCACTCTATCGGACTCAGCAACCATAACAGGGCAGGGCCTGCCTCCCTCCTCTCTGCGGCTATGCCCCTATTGGTGTCATTTTAAATTTCACCTTATTTTAACCTGGGAAATATCCAAATTGTGGCATGGGAAAAGAGGCGCAAACAAACCAGCCCAGAGAAATCCTATGCCCTAATATCAGACCTTCCCTGTTTCTGCTGCAGTGCTCTGATGGATGGATATTTTTCTTGCCTGCTGAATGGGGAGAGGAGCAAATGACAAAGGGGTGGGGGAAATGAATCACCTTGTCTAGAATGAGCGGCACACTCACCAATCAGGACACCCATCAGCAGTGACTCAGAAGGGAGGCAGCAGAGGGAGGCGAGGGATGAGCAGCCAGCAGCACATTGTAAGTGGAGGGGGGTGGTGGTTTGTGCCAACTCAGGGATGGTTAGTTGATAGTCAGGAAAAAGACCACATACCAACACAGCTCAAGCTTTTAAAGGGGTTTTCATGTATGGGAAAGAATTTGAGAAGTTGTACCCTAAAAACACACAACATTTTTAGAACCCTCAAATGTGTACTCTAGGGAAACGACTTGTTGTGTGATGCAGTTTCTCTCTGCTGATATGCCTTTACATGCCTTATGTAGGCAATGTATGAACCCCTCACTTAATTTGGGTGGAATTAGTTAAAATCTAGATTAATGTGAATTGCTTTGCTTGCTTTATGACATAAAATAGGCTTTAATTTCTCTTCATTTTATTTATTTTTTATTTATTGGGATTTCTATACCGCCCTTCTCCCCGAAGGGACCCAGGGCGGTGTACAGCCGATAAAAACAACATAAAATAACATAACAGACATCACACAGATATAACAAAGTTAAAACCAACTAAAAACAGATAATTAATAATGGCTGAAAATTCGAATCAAATAAAACCAATTTAAAAACTAATTTAAAATTCACAGATCAAAATTATATTGGGCAGGGAGGAGGTGCATATCAGGCCAGTCCGGCCTGTGTAAACAAATGGGTTTTTAATGCTCGTCAGAAGGCTCGAAGATCCACGATGGTTCGGATTTCTGTGGGGAGGTCATTCCAGAGGGTGGGAGCGGCCACAGAGAAGGTTCTACCCCTGGGGGTCGCCAGCCGACATTGTCTGGCCGACGGCACCCTGAGGAGGCCCTCTCTGTGGGAACGAACTGGTCGGTGGGAGGTATTGGCTGGCAGAATGCGGTCCTGTAGATAGCTGGGTCCTAAGCCATGGAGCGCTTTAAAGGTCATAACCAACACCTTGAAGCGCACCCGGAAGTCCACCGGCAACCAATGCAGCTCACGCAGGAGGGGGGTGACGTGGGATCTCCCACTAACACCCAACACCCCCGCGCGGCCGCATTCTGCACGAGCTGGAGCTTCCGGATGCGCCCCAAGGGGAGCCCCATGTAGAGAGAATTGATTGTGGATGGCCTGGGCTGGGGCCTGGTAATCAAAGAGGAGCATTTATTTTCTTCTCTTGTTTCCTCCGTCTTCCTCTTCTTTATTTCTTTATCTATTTTTATCTACCGTTACTCACACATTTTAGTTCCCATTTCTTCTTTTCTTTCTACAGAGCAATACTATGTTCATCAGTACCACACAGTAAGATTTCATTTTTAACAGGAAAGGAGAGGAAGGGAGAGAAGAAGGGAAGGGAAGGGGGAGAGAGAGGGAAAGAAAAAGGAAGAGGGAGAAGTGAAGAGGAGGAAGAGAAAGAAGGAAAGGGGAATAGGGAAGGAAGAGGAGAGGAGGAGAAGAAGATGAAAAGGAAGGGAAAAACAAACAGAAGAAGAGAAGAAAAAGAGGAGAAGGGGATAGAAAGGAAGAAAGGAAAGGGAGAAGGGAGGAGGAAGGAAGAGAAGGAAGACTGCGTGATTAGATAATAGAACAGATAAACAACTGTCCCTTCATATTGTTGGGTCATGGCCTGTGGATATGTGTTACATGATTCGAAATTACAATTTACAACTGTTTAAAGTAAGTAATGGGAAAAAAATACATAGCAGGATAATTATGATAATTATGTAAATGTTGATAAGTCTATATTAAAATGTTAATGTTTATGGCTGAAAATTTTCTTCTCTGTTATACTTCAATTTATTGTTGAAAATTATGTACGATGTAATGTGAAAAGCATTAAAAATATGTAAAAAAAACCCACCAAAGAGGAGCATTTCTGTACTATAAATTTAATTTAGCTTCATCATGTTACCCTTTTTACAAGCCATCCTGAGCACCGTAGTTCTTTTGGAAGGAGGTTTTGTTAACTGGAACAAAGAAGTCTCATGAAAAGCAAACGAGGTCAATTCGTTCATAAGGAAAATTTTGCAAAGTCCCATCATATACTAGGATCTTGATTAAATCAATGGACAAATCAGAATCCTATTGAAATAAGATCAGAAAAATAAATGGGATTTAAGCTAAAAAGGGCCAAGTCATACCGATTTCAGTGGAATGGCTCTGAGTAAGTCTGAATTTTCTTAACCTTGGAAAATGGGATAATTTAGAACATATTCTGGTCAACACTAGATATCTAGTAATTCTTAAGATGAATTTAATTCAGAATGTTCTATAGCTGCCACTATAAACCTTAATCTGGCAAGTATCACACATGTACTACTGAGGACTGTTTAGTCCTTTCAGAATAAGGGAAAAGATCAGCTGTATTCCTGAACTGAGCCAAATACATTTTTCTTCATGCTTGATATTGTCACAATTTGCTTTTCTCATTCCCAAGATCCATTTATCTTGGATTTGACTCCTACACTCCCTACTTGGCCAAGTTATAAACATCTCTAAAACTTTTTAAACATTGCAGTATTCTTTTGTTCAGGCCAATGTTAACATACTGGAATCAAAATCTCATTAGGACTTGAAAAACAGCATTTCATCATACAAGCAGAATGAAGCACTCTCTCTTTTTCTTTCTTTCTTTTTTCTTTTTTTATTAAATTGTAATATAGCATACAAAAGAAATACGAAAACAAACAATGGGAAGATAAGGAGGGGAAAGGAAAAAAGCAAAGTGAAGGAAATAAGGGAAAAAAGAAAAGGTGTTGACTTTCGACTTCCTTTGGTGCAGTAAAATGGACAGTGGTTAGATGGTCGGAATGTAGGGGAGATAGTTGTGGAGCCCCTGTCATGGTCTGACCATTTTCTCCTTTGGTTGAGCTTCCCCATCGCCACACCCTGCCGCAGGGAGGTGGAACAGACCAAATGGTTCCGCCTCAAGCGCCTGATGGAATCTGAGCGATTCCAGACAGAGCTTGGGCCCTTTCCTGATGCCTGTACCCACGGCTCGGCCGAGGAGCTCGCACCCTGCTGGAATAGGGCGGCAGGCGGTGCCCTTGATCGGGTCATGCCTTTGCAGCCTCTGACTCAGCGTTGACTCAACCCAGCTCCTTGGTTCTCTGAGGAGCTGAGGGAGAGGAAACGCCGGAAAAGACGCCTAGAGAGCAGTTGGAGGTCCAGCCGCTCCGAATCTGATCGATCTTCTCTTGGGACCTATATAAAGGCCTACTTGGGCGCGATCAGAGTGGCTAAGAATAATTACTTCTCTGCTCTGATTGCGTCCGCGGATAACCGCCCCGCCGCCCTGTTTGGGGTGGCCCGCTCTTTCCTTCATTTGGAGGGGCCAGACGACTCCTTGCAGGATTCAGTGGAGGAGTTCAGACGTTATTTCCAGAAGATCACGCAGATCCAGGATGGTTTGGACTCTGACTGGGTGAGTCCAGGCAGAGTGACGGATGCGGGTCATGACAATATTGTCTGGGATGAGTTTGATGCTGTGGCTCCCGAGGACATGGACAGATCCTGGGGCGACTTAAGGCAATCACATGTTTACTGGACCCATGCCAGTGCTGACCTCCCGGGAGGTGACACGAGGCTGGCTCCAGGCTATTGTGAATGCTTTCTTGGGGGAGGGTGTCGTTCCGACCGCCTTGAAGGGGGCTATGGTGCGACCGGTGCGTTTCCAGGTGCGCTTCAAGGTGCTTGTGATAACCTTTAAAGTGCTTCATGGCTTAGGGCTTTGAGTTGTAAATATGTAAACCAATGACAGGTGTAGCCTTCTAAGACTAGCTTTTCCTTAGATTTGAGCACAGGGTCACCAAGATTGAAAGATATCATTTCTCCATAGGTCCACCAATCTGGTTTCGCCGTCAATTCTTTTCTTTAAAAAAGTCTCCTGTGGAGAAACCCAAAGGGGTATTTTCATGGAAAATCTAATTTTCTATCTATTCCAGATTCTAAGTGTTAGAATGGACGGCAAAGGAGACTGGAGGCATTCAGGATGCAGTAAACAATGATTTTATTCACAGTAACTCAGTAACTAACTCCAGCAGCCGGCAAGCCCGGCTGCTGTCTTTTTATACTTGGCATGACTAAATGTGTCTTAACCAATCACAATTTAACCGATATTATTTCTGCTTCCTAGGCCAGCCCACGCAGACTGGGGGAACCTTCCAGACTGGCTCCAGGAAGTCTGGTAAGTATTCAGTACATAACACTAAGGATGGCATGTCTAAAAGAATGGCTATTGAAATGCACATATACTTTAACCTTATCATACCATAAGTAACCATGCCATCTAAATCTTAAGTCATGACCTTCTAAGTTAATTAATCTTTTATTCCCAAGGTAGACCCAATCTTTCAGCCAAAGCAGACAACACGCCTCAAAATACAATTTAAGATCTGGTAAACCCAAACCTCCTCTATCCTTAGTGTCTTAGTCTATATCTAATTCTTGGTTTTTCCTCTGTCATATAAGCTTAGAAATATCCATCTGCCATTGTTTAAATGAGGCATCAGTTGTAAAAATTGGTATTGTCTGAAACAGAAAAAGCATCTTCAGTAAAACACTCATTTTAATTTCAGAAATTCTGTCCAATAATGATAGGTGTAATTTATCCCATCTTATTAAGTCCTTTTTGGTATCGTTCCAGATAGGCACATAATTATTTTGAAATAGCTTTACATTAATGTTTGTCAACGTGATCCTCAAATACTTCACCTTTTTCTCAACTCTGAAGCCAGATTTTTTGGTCAAGATATCCCCATCCTGTACAGTCATATTCTTAGCATTATTCTTTTTTGTTTGTTCAATTGGAAGCCTGCTAGGGCTCCAAATTTATTTACTTTCCTCATCAAATGTTCTATATTATTTCGGGGGGTCTTGCAGAAATATAACCAAATTGTCAGTGAATGCCCACAGTTTGTAAACTTCCTTCTTGACCTTTATGCCTACTATTTTCTCATCATCCTTGTCTCATGCCCTTTTGAATTTCACATGGTTTTGTTAAGTCACCATTAATAACCATTTTTGCTTGTTGTGATGTGTAAACAGCTCTAACACCTTGGATAAAGTTCCCATCAAAATCCATTTCTTCCAGAACTTTGAACGTAAATACCCAATTCAAATTGTCAAAAGTCTTCTCTGCATCTAAAAATATTAAGGCTGCCTATTTCTCATTGTGATAATGTAAATATTCAAGAATGTTCAAAAAAGTCCTTACATTGTTCCTTAGCTGTCTCTGTGGTAGGAACCCCGATTAACCCTCATGAAGATATGCCTATAGCACCTTCTTTAACTTTTCTGCCAAAACTACAGCAAAAAGTTTATAGTCTTTGTTTAATAATGAAATTGGTCTATATTTTTTGTCATCTTAGGGTCCTGACCCTCCTTTGCTAATAGCACGATATTAGCTTCTTTCCAAGTTAACGGTATCTTTCCCTCCTGCAGAACCTCATTCGTTATATCCTTTAATGGTTGAAGGGGTTCAACTTCGAAACATTTATAATATTGACTTGAGAGACCATCTGGACCTTTACCCAATTTCAATTTATTTATGGCTTTTGATATCTCGAAGGTAGTTACTGGTTCATTCATAAGATGTCTCTTGGATATTGTGAAAGATTGGGCACTCTCTCCTTTTTTTTAAACAATGTTAAACAAACTTTAAAAAAAATAGTTTCTTTGAATCCCAAACTCCATAGAGAAATTCAGCAGAGAAAGTCCCATGTCTAGTCCGGTTCCAAGTTGGGAGATAGACACTGAAGAAACAAACTGGAAGCATTTGCATGAAAAGAGGTCTCCATTTTATTTAGTCGCCAGAGGCAAACAATGGCAGAATGCCTCTGGGGTAGCTGACAAAATGGGGTTGGGAGTAGGTGGGGTTTTTATATTTTCCTTGGGGCTTTGTGAAAGGAGGTGCCTATTCTTGTGTAAGAATATGTTTTTTAGATATTCTAATGGCTGTTGCTAAAAATCCTATGGGGTCATGGCTGGCTCTGCAGGCAAAAATGGGAAATGCAAATCCTAGGCTTTTTTTGTCTGGAGTTTCTGGTCTTCCAGTGCCTATGAATAGAGCAGCCCAGCTTTCTGAATGTATTAAAAAATATATACCTAAAGAAAAGCTCTTCAGGCTTTCTGTAGCAGGGTGGGGCTGGTTTCTACCTTCAAGATTTCTCGCTTCCTCTCCTCCAGGGGAAATATTCTATGCTGCCTCTTTTAATATTAGGAATAAAGAATATTTTATTCTGAGGAGGGGCGCTTCCCACACCTGAAAGTAGTAGAAATTGGTACAGGGAGAAAAGAATTTATGAAAAACAATGAATTTTCTGTTATGCAAAAGAAGCAAAAATGAAACCCCTTTGCTACCACACCCTACTACTTGTCTTCAAGTATAAGCCAACAATTGCAGTGGCAGATCTATTGCCACTAGATGGTTCCAGTGATCCAACTCCTGGTTTCCTAAAAGTAGGGTGTGATTAAATGGTTAAAGCAACTGCCCCCGCATGCCCCTTTTGTCCAAAGCTTGAGGTCACTCGGGATAAAAAAGATCACAACTGTTTGAGTGAGGTTTCATTATGCTTGTAACCATGTCATTCTTCACCTTTCCTTTGGGATTTCATAGGGGTGACAAGAATAGCATTGAGCTGCGGCCTTTGCTCCGAATGCTCCAGGATTATTACGATGGTGAGGATGATTTTGCTTAGCATGCAAAAAATTCTCCACCTTCGAAATGGAATATTTAAATTTTCAAATAATTTCATTAACACTTTCTGTGCAAATGTTCTCACTGTCTCCAACCGAAAAGCATGTGTGTTTCTGGTTTCAGGCTGCAATATACTCTCTTCTCTGACCTGGTAGCAGCGTATATTGCAGCCTGAAACCAGAAACCCTTGCTTCGGGCAGGCTGCAATGATTCGAAGCAATATTGACACTGCAAATCTCTCTTCTCTCATATTAACAAGGAGCAAATGGGACGACAGCCCACTTTTCCTGTTACAACTGGCACAGGAGCTGCAAGGAGGCAGTTTCGCCCCATACTACTTGGGCAACTGGTCACAGGGGAGAAGTGAAAATGAGATTTGATCCTCTGCCCAGATTTTCAGGAACTGGGACAACAGCAAGGTGTTCTCTTCACCTTAACCTGAGCTCTTCAGCTGGGCTGGCCCTACAGTGGCCACCTCGGGAATAAATTTGGCACCGTCATGAAAGAGCAGCAACAGTGAATTCCTAATGTGCCGAGTATTTTGACTTTTGAGAAGGAGGAAAGGTACTTGTGGCGTTTTCTGCTGACATGTGCAAATTTGGGCAGCTGGCTTGGGTGGACAGAAGGGCAGCCAAATGTGGGAGTAGAGCAGAAGTGGGAAGTTTTCTTTCTGTTCTGGGGGTCACACTTCCATCTGTGCTTGGCCAGCGACAAACACATTGTGATGTCACCCAAGTGGCTGGGATTACATTTGTTACCTTCTCTTGTGTAGGTGGTCCTTGACATAGGACCGGCTGTATGTTGTAACGGTTGCAAAAAGGTTTTATGACCATTTTTGTTGTAGTCATTAAGCAAATACAATGGTTGTAAAGTGAACATGGCAGTCATTAGACAAACACCACTGTCATTAAGCAAACCAATGGTTTGCTATGGGCATGGTTTTGCTGAAAACCAGAAGCAAGTGTTAGTTTTGGGCAAAATACCATCAATGTAGTCAAGCATTCAAAGTTTGATCAAGTGACTGCAGAGGGGATCTGAATGTCAGAATTTTGAATCCTGGTCACAAGTTCCCTTTTCAGGTCAGTCGTAACTTAGAACAGTCACTAAGCAAACGATTGTACCGTACCTGTATTCTGGACAGAGAAGGGTAAGGCCAAATTCAGGTTGCCAACCCTTGTAGTAAAGGGAGAGTGCTTTGCTGAAAATATAACTTAAGTAAAAGTCTACTTGCAATGCAAGAGAGCCTAAAAGTCTCTGTAAGATGCACATGGGAAAATGTTCTGCATGTTTTCCACAATTTTATTAAAAGGCATTAAGCTTTTTGGAGCTGCAGCTGGCTTCGATGGGGGGGAAGTTGGATGGGGAAAGGGAGCAGAAGATTATGCAGATGCAGGTCACCTGTGAAACATCTTACAAATACCTTTTGAATTGTTATTTATTTTATTTAGCCTACGATGAGAACATGACAAAGAGAAATAAACATATTTATTTATTTATTTATTTTATTTAAATTTATACCCCACCCTTCTCCCGAAGGACTCAGGGTGGCTAACAGGCCTAATAAAAACACAGTACAGTACAACACAATAAAAACAACATTAAAAATATTAAATAGGGCCTAATTAAAAGATGGGAGAAATGATAAAGTAATTTCCACCCGAATCGTAAAAATAGCTAAAACGTTTAAAAACCAGTTCAAAACCCAAATTTAAAACAGGGGGATTAGGACTTGGCTAACCCAACCTGCTGAAATAAATGGGTCTTCAGGGCACGGCGGAAGGTCCAAAGGTCAGGGATAGTATTTATTGCAGGGGAGAGATCATTTCAGAGGGTAGGTGCCGCCACAGAGAAGGCTCTCCCCCTGCGGGTCGCCAGCTGACATTGTTCGACTGGCGGCACCCTGAGGAGACCCACTCTGTGGGACCGTGTGGGTCGGCGGGAGGTATCGGTTGGTAGAATGCGGTCCTGCAAGTAACTGGGCCCTATACCATGGAGCGTTTTAAAGGTGGTAACCAACACCTTGAAATGCACCGGAAAGACCACCGGCAGCCAGTGCAGCTAGTGCAGGAGTGGAGTTATGTGGGCATGCCCACTTGCTCCAAAAGATGTATGAAAAAAGTTACTTTTTAATAAAAAAGTAAGGTTTCCCTTTCCAGCCCTCTCCTTAACTATGATTATAAGATAAACAGATGAAATGTAAAATGAAATCTTGGTTTGGGACCTGTATGAATGAAAAGTCTTCTCATTAGATTAGGAAAGATAATAAAGCAACCTCCTACATTGCATACCCTTCACAGAGCTGGAAGTTTAATTAGTTTTCCAAAGACATTTCAACTTTATGAATCTATGAGAATATCTTGATGTTTCATTCATTTTTATTATTTAATTTTTATTTTAAACACTTTGCATTCAATATGAAGGGTCAGTCATTTATAGATTACAGTATTCAATCATGTAACAAATATATATAAAAAAACAAATCCACTATACACAACCTAAAAAACAACAATTATCCTTCAATTCCATTAATTTTTAATTCTCTTTCTCAGGTCCAACTGATCTCAGTATGAAGAGACAGCTAGCAAGCACTTCCGGGGCTTCTAGCAATACCAGCTCTAGACCTCAGCTGAATCCAACTGAAATTAATGCAGTACGGCAACTGGTTGCAGGATATAGAGAATCAGCAGCATTTTTATTACGTTCTGCAGATGAACTGGAAAACCTTATTTTGCAACAGAACTGAGACACATTATTTATCTCGCTGGTCTAGTTTTATCATAGAATTTCCACTGGTGACATTTTGATATTTCAGAGCAAATCTTTTCATGTGCTGCGGTCTCGTTGACAAGTTAATTTCCATTATGCCACACTGTTCTCAGTGTACTCGGTGTATTATGGTTCTCAAAGCGAACTTGGATCTCTGACATTTTTAAAGATCCTTTACAATACCAATTTGGTTTGTTCTCATGTGACAGCATCAATAGCAAAAAAGTGAGTAGAACTGTTAACCCATTCTAACATGGACAGAAACAACAGACATTATACTGTAGTTTCAAATTTGATTCAGAATCCAAGTGCAATATTAATGGAATGTGCAACTGACACAATGGACTCAAAGTTGCATTATATGGCAAAATGTCGCCAAATACCCTGATATTAGCAGGATGTAATTGCAATGAAAAGCATCTTGTATTTTAAATAAAATGTAATTTTATAGGAAAAAACAAGAAAAAAAAGCTGGTGCACATTCTAAATTGATCATTTTTACTTTGGTAAATTTTTCACTGATTTTTCAAATGAAGTTTTGAGGAGCTGTTGTTTAGTCCTCCTCAATGAAATTTTAATCCCCTCTCCAATCCACCTCTGTCCTCAAGGCATATTGTTCATGTAGAGCAGGCAATTTCCTATCAAACATTTGTGGACTTGACTTCTGTAGGAAGGAGACTTTTCTGAACTCAAAATTTTTGCTTCTGTTTCATAATGAGTTGCAACTTATTAGTAATTGATGAAGATGTGAGATATTTTCAAAAGACATATCGTTAATTTTGTTTTTAAAGGGGTTTCCTACAAGCCAGCTCATTTAACTCCAGGATTGCTGCTGCTGTCTTGTACAAATCCTTCTGGTAGTGAATGGATGTAGATGACTGAATGTGAAGAGGTTGCAAGTGACAATCGGAATATTTGCACTCTTGTGTATATTTCGTTTCTTTCTTTCTAAATGAATATGTAACTGAAAAGGGCCATTGACACTTCTGATGTGATTTTATAGTTCTTATGCTAAACTGAAAATTGTACAAAAATGGTAAACGATAAAGCTGCCATTTAAATAAAATTCCCTTCCCTTGAATTTCCCCATCCCCATCCCCATCCCCATTTCTTACTTTAGGATGTCAAATACACATCAGTGGTGTTTGCTGTGTGCTAAGGAAAGCTTATTTTTATGTATTTAGAGAGAAGTATTTTACTTCAGGCTTATGTAATATTTGTTTCGTTGATTAGCTTTTGTTAAATAACAAGTTCCTTGTGCATTCCTAAATTTGCCTTATTTTTGTGTACAATTTTTTTATGTACTTTGGTTTTTCAACAATAAGTTTAAGGCATCCGGTGATATTTTATATCTACTTGTTACATATAGTTTTTCAAGTAATGACTGTGATTGTGACAAAGTAATGTGCACTTTTTTCTTGTAACTGGACATTGCTATGCTTTTTCCCTTTAGTATTTCTAGAATTACTGTTGCATACAGTTATGTTTTAAAAAGACAATTTTTGTGATACTGTTGGTGAATATCAGTGTGAAAAAGCCTATTGAACTGAGTGTTTTGGAGATACCTAAGTACACAAGCTGTTAAGTTGTAGACTCAATTGTTCACAAATTCAAATGAAATTTTAAAAAAATGAGGGCTGGGGGAACAATCTTCAGTTTTGTTTGGGTGAATAAACATCTGTGTTTCAATGCATGCTTGTGAAACAGTGTTTGACATAAAATTTTGTCTTTTCTCTCAGGGCAATTTAAATCCAAATTATAAAAAAATAAAATATTCATCTGAACATAAAAAATGATTTAGATAGTCAACATGCTTTGCATACATTTTGCTGATGTCATTGCCTAGATTTCAGTGAAATTCTCACTGTTTAATTTGCCTATGGAGTTTTTTTAAAAAAAAACTTAATATATATCACAAGTAGGTGGTGAAGATTTGTAGAATCTCAAGAAAAATCCCTGCAGCACAAACTGAGGTTGGTGCTTGGACTGAAACCTTGGAAACTCCGCTAGCAATTCAAACTTGGTAAGGTAACAAATGAACAGAATGTGTGCCCAAATAAATGCAGACAGGAAAGGGGAGGAAGATAACATTGTAGTATTATGTGTTTTGACAGTTAAATTATGATATTGCATTAGACATTGTGGATACTATCCAATCCTCTGGACATGTCAAAAGACACATGTAGAAGATTGGCTAAGGTATATACATATTTTCCTCACTCCCTTAGCCTCCACTGCATGTGGCTGTGCTATATTGTGCTAAAATAATGGTGACCATTCATGATAAACCAGCTTGTTTAGACCTACATGCATCCAGTCATATTCTGGCCCAAACGCAATGGTTTACAGAAGAGTAGACCACGAATATATTATCACTACGTGGGATGGTCTCATTACCATAACACGTTCAAAAAGATGGATAAGATCGAAATAGTTTGAGGAATCTGTACAATAAGGTCCCAGAAGATTATAGTTTTTTTCTTGACCTCCAGTTGTACATGAAGAAAGGGTTAAAGTTTAGTAATTATCATGAATATGTATCAGTGGAACTGCACCATGGGTACAGGTAAGAAAGGGCCAAAGAAGTCAGTCTGATAAAAGTGGCATTGTGACCCATGTCCCATTCATCTGGTGCTTGCATCATGACATTTGGTCCCAATATATGACCCAACTGGATGGAGCCTATGGCACAACAGCACAATACTGCTTTCACGATTTTGACAAAAACACAAGGAGCTTGAGGATACCCATGTTTGCTACTTATGTTGTTCCATGAGTAGGGGGATAGTTTTTTCCTGACCAACCCCCCTCCATTGTATTAAAATAACATCCTAAATAGAAAAAAAATGCCAATGCAGGTAATCTGCTTATAAAAAGTACTGCTGCCCGCAGTTCAGCCATGATTAATACTGTATATCCAAAATATTTGTCTTTCTTTTCTTTAATATATCCGCCACTCTGCATCTGCAGCAGTCAAATTGGTTTCTTGATCCAGCTGCATGAACAAGGATAGAAAACCAAGTGAACTTTCTTCAGTCTGTGAACAAAAGTTGCCACTTGTTGCCAAGGGATGACAAATTTGCTTCACATACTGGAGAATTGGTAGCCTTACATGGAAGAGTAGCAAATAGATGAACTCTATACAAATAGCAGTGAGGGGCATATAATTTGGTTAATTTTCTCCATGGAAAGTTCTTTGATCTTCCCTGTTCTTAAGTAAAGGTGCTATCCACTCAACTTTGAATTTGCAGTAAATCATAGTGGAAAGAAATTTGTTGCTCCATGGTTTGTATTATGCGTCCATCATAACTCAATATCAAACAGTGATATTCTGATGTACATGCAGCAAGGAAAGCAATTAATTGATTCCTCCAGCTTTATTGCCCTCCTGCTTCAATATGTCAACAGCTGACAGAAAAACATTCCCCAATCTCACCCCTGCAGTAGAACTGGATTGGACTGTCCACTGAGCACTGTCATTTCTAAGCTGCTGTTTTCTCTAACCCATTTTTGGTCTCCATTTTGTTGTAACCCAAGTCGAATAAAATTGAAATTATGTGCGCACACACACACACACACACATACAGTGGGGGAGAGAGAGAGAGAGAAAGATCTCAGTATCACAGAGTAAAGTCACAAACAGCATGTTTATTTGGGAATTCTCTTCTTTCTTTATATAAACAAGTGTTGTTTTATAGATTCATCTTTTATCGGTTCAGGAGGCAATGAGGAGAAGGCATGGGGAACTGGACATATGATTTCAGTTTTCCATCCTGATATATTGTTTCAGACCCCTCCCCATGCACTCATTTAACTGTTTTGCTATTTCCAGCTTCTAGAAGTACTTTTCAGACACTGATGTGTCCAGCTGTTAGGAGGTCACAGCCACAGGGTAGTAGATGCTGAGAGGAACTGACAAGAGGGGCCTTGCCTAAATCAGCCTAAACTGGCCAATTAGTTGCACTCAGTGCTCTGAATTAATTTTGGATGAACTGGCACAAATTTTACACAATTTGTGGCTCTTATTCGATGTTCTTTGATTAAGAAGGAAAATGTTGATACTAATGTTGATACAGCTATGATTTAAGTCTAAGCATGCTTTGGGAGATGACATGAAGCTAATAAGTTTCATATCATCAAGCTTTGAAAATGCCTCTGCCATTCTCACCCAGTGTATTGAACTTCCATGGCTTCTCCTCCCCTCTTATTCAATTCTCTTTCAGTGGCTCTCCTTGCAGTCAATATTGTAATATATTCATCAGTTGGTAGGGCCTTTCAAAGAACCTTTGAGTTTGACTTTAGTCCTATTTAGTGATATCTACTGCATATACTACAGTATAATAGTATATACTAGCATTATACAAATACTTTACTGTAATAATTTACAAACTCTGAGTGCAAAATAAGCCACAAAAAACCCACTATAATGAGTCTTCTGCTCCATATATGATTACCTTCTATGAAACTAAGGGTAATTGGAGATAATATGGAATAGTTTCCATGTGAAAAAAGCTATAGGTGACTTAATCAGCAGCTGGTATTTATCTCAGAGTCAACACTTCTATAAATGTCTTCCTACCAGGAAATAGGTGAGATGTGGGTCAGCCTGCAGATGGATATAGCTAAATCCCACAGAGTGAACTTTTATTATTGTGCTGCCTATTTAAATCAATATTCTAGAAAGCATATAACAACAGAAGGCTCATTACCATCATTTAAGCATCCAATTTTACTTTCTCATTCTAAATGTAATTTTCATGCATCCAGATATGAAATTAGGTTCTATGACAGAGATAGAAAGTCCATCTGGAAGTTAAATAAATCTTTAGTGTTGCTAGCAATTGCTAATTGGTCATTGTTTGCAATGTGTTACACATACAATAGAATTGTTAATGGATGAATAGTAATTGTTATACAAATGACAATCTAACAGAGAAATTAGCTTATTAATGAGCTGAATAGTATTGCTGGCACTAGTAAAATGTAATATACATGTAACAGCAGTTTATTTAGTCTTGCTCATATGTTTCTGTAAACTCACACAAGCAAGGCTGAGTTCTGGGTATACTGTTTTCAGAGAAATGTTACCATGGTATGTTTAATCTTTTATTTCTTTTGTGGATATTCCTTTGTTTTTTAATAAATTATCCCCACAGGGAAACAGTGCCATATATCCTTCTATAACAAGGACACAAACTTAAAACACTGTTACCTTCTTACTCAATTTGTAATGGCACATATATATGTTTTCATGTATGCATGCCTTCTGCTATTTTTACAGTGTTATTACTGGCCATTTGGATAATATCTATTTGCTTCCTTAGCTGCTCTTATAAGTTTGCCTTTCTGTAATTTTCTTCCAGGAGAACAAAAAGAATTTGTCCTTTTCTATTATGACACTCTGGCATACAGAAAACAAATGCAGCCAGCAGATGGCAATAAGAGCTATAGATACACTTTGAAATGTATAAACTGTTGTGGGCTTCCTGTTATAACATATGTCAGTGTTTTAATTGTGGGGTATATAGTCTTCTTCCCTAAACTTTGATCTCTTTTTTTAACTTTCTGAAAGAATATTTATTTTGTGGAGGAGTATCTATGTCCATTGGATAATGAGCAGCGTGATTGCATATCAACAAATACCAAATACCAAGCTTTTTTAACTGCTTGTACTTAATTCAAAAGCTATTTGTGTAATATTGAGTCTTTATAATATGACACCCTGGTTTATCAGCATTTTTTCTCAGATACCATGCTACATTGCATTTTGGGTCATAGTGTCCTAATGGCAGTCCTCAAGCTCCAGTTCTGAACGTCTGTTAATCACTCTCTAAAATGATTTAAACCTTAACCAGAAGATAAAAATAAGAAGTGCCATGAAAAACCAGACAAAAACACAACTGAAGATGTATATATCCTCTCCTTTTTAGCACAGAACATTCAAATAGGGCACAACATTATTTAAAATTCTGCTCCATTTGGATGTGTCTCCTGATTGTCTTCTAATCTAAAGCAAAGGAGGCCAATAAAAAGCAGAAGATACAGAACTCCAGAATAACCTTGCTGCTGCCCCAGGGTTATACCACATTTATTTTCCTTTACATCAGGAAACTGCAACTCATACAATAACTATATGCATCAAATACTATTCCCCAGAACCTAAGCACCCTGAAATCGTCTACAAATTGTGTGCCTAAGTAAAAAGGCAAATGCAACACGGAAGCAAGTCCTGCCATACACCAAAGGAACATCAGAAGTAGCTGCCAGAGTACTGCAAACCCTGGGAATAGTGATAGCCCACAAGCCCACATCTCAGACAAACCCACATCTCAGACAAGAACTAACATAGATCAAAAACAAAATACAGAGAGAAGACAATACCAACGTAATATACAAAATCAATTGCAGCAACTGCAATCAGTTCTACATCGGACAAACAGGACAACAATTAAAAACAAGAATTCATGAACACCAGCTGACTGACTGTCAAGCGACATGAGCAGAAGTCCCTGATGTCAAATCACATCGACAACAAACAACACCAGTTCGACTGGGACAAAACCAAAGTCATTGGCCAGGACAAAACTCTCCATGCACCTAAATTCATCAAAGCCTGGCATTCCAGCCATGAATCCATCAATAAACACATTGACTTAGAACCAGTATATGAAACTTACAAGAAACTTGATCAGCTCAAGCAGCCAATTAATGACAGACTCGACCACTCACTCACCAGCTGAATTTTACACCACACAAACAAAACCTATATAAATGAAGATACTTCACTCAAAACCCTGCTGAAAATGTTACCTAGTTTGGTAATGAAACAATGGGAGCTAAACAGCAAGCTCAGAGAACAAACCGCTGTTAAAATCCAAAAAGCTTTGCTATATTAAGACCTAACAATAGAAGTAGAGTATTTATTTAATTAATAAGATTGTTCTTAGATTATATTTGGTTGCTTTAGCTTTCATGTCTGGTATTGGACTAAAATAAAATGTCCATGTTCCTTTAAAATAGTCTGCTGTAATTTTCTGATACACGTGAAGGATGCCATTTTTCTACAGGTCTGAAGACTTTTAAATTTGGTTTGCAAAATTCCTGAAAAATCAATAGATGGCAGCAAAGGCTATGAATATTGAGTAGCGTAGCATTATGAGAACATTTGCATAGATAACAGGAGAAGGTTTTTTTTAAAAAAAATTCTTCTTAATAAGACTGTTTAAAGTTAGTTTTAAATCCATGTAAAAGCTTACATTAGAATGAAATAAATTTAATACTGTAACTAGAATAATAATAAAAAACAGTATAGATTTCTGGAGCTAGAAAGTTACTGGGAGGTGACATTTTAATATTTTATTAATACACAAGAAAAAAAGATATACCAGTGTTTCCTTTCTTTCAATAAATTTGAATTTGACTAATGGGAAATGGTCTGGTATGCTTTTATACATAATCAATAGGCTTGTCTCTTAGAGTTAAAAAATGAATTGCATTTCAAAAAGTTAGAAAAGGAAATAAAACAAGCTTTGAATGTATATTCCTCATACTAGTGTGTATTATACTTTTAGATTACTTAAATTGGAGTTTGTTCAAATATGTGCTTTTAGGTTTCTCCCACCAAGGACAAGGCTGCTGGGGCTCCAGTGGCTGGAGTCCTTTTTTTCCCCGTTTCGGGGGCACACAAGTGCCCAAGACTGCCCTGAAGGCTGCCCTTAACTCGCACAACTCTTTTTCTCCGTCGGGAGAAAAGGGCATCCGTGAAAGTGGTGCCACTAGGGAGAAACTAACATCAACAGAAGCAAAAAGACTGAAAACATCTGGTCTGATGAGGATAAGCAAAATTTATGATGATTTATGATAAAAGAAAAATTTACTGGCTTGCTTGAGTAAGAAAATTGAGAAATTATTCCTGAAAAAAGCATTAAAAAAGTGACTGAAATCTACAGGGGAGTGAAACTACAAAAGAAGGTTGAAAGAAACTTAAAATGGAGGATGTTCGGAAGGTGATCAATTTCTAATTTCTTCTATTTGATTTTTGAGGATTAGTTGAGATAAATATAAAAGATTTAAAGACTGATTTGGATTTTAATTGAAATGAGTAATGGCGCTAAGGAATATTGATGGTGATTTGCAAAGAAACGCGTGACTGAGAACAAAAAAATATATAGTTTAATTTTTAAAGATTGGGACTTTTGAAGCCTGAGACTTGAAAAGATTTGAACTATGGACTTTAAGTAAGTAAATTGTACTATAAAGATTGGACTTATTTAATTAAGAAGAAAATTAGTGGGCTAAAATGGCAAAAGAGTACAACAAGATTTAACTGGCGGTAAGTTCTCAGCGCGTGTGGAAGAAATACTTAAAATATTTGAGAGACGTTGCCATCAACAAACCAAGAGGGAAGCCAAAAAGAGATTTTTAAAAATGGAAAAAATACCAGGACAAAGCAGAAGAAGGAGAAAACTCAAGAAGATGAATAAAAATCAGATAATAAAAAATAAGAAGACAGAGAAAAGTATTAATTCTTCCTGAAACATTGGGGGAAAATGTATTATAGTAATGAGGGCCTTAACGGTGGTAAATTGAATTTTGTAGTGGAGCTAAAGGAGGAGATCTGGAATAAAAAAAGGGGTGGCTAAGCAAAAGAAGTGAGGAATGAAGTTGAGAATAAAGACACCATGGAATTGAGGATTAAGAGGAAAGAGAATTTGAATGCAAAAATATTTATTAAAACAAAGGAGAACTGATTTATAGAAGTGTTTCAAGAAGAAATACCTGCCAGGAGAGGTATAGGTTAAAATGGAGGTATAAGAGCAGCAAAAGGTTGGTGATGGTACTGATGAAGGGAATTGCACTAAATGTTTGCTTTATAGATTTGGAATAAGTGGTTTATTTGAGATTATAAATTTAAGATATTGATTATTACATGGATTTATTATGGATTTGAAATGTATATATTAAAATGATGTAATACCTATATAAAACTAGAAATTAAATTAAGAAATTGAGAAGGTTTTTAAAGTGATAAAATTGGAAAAAAATGTTTATTTGAAATGGATTATTATGGATTTCATATGGATTTGAAATGTAGGTGTGAAATTAAAAGGTTTATTATTTATGTAAAATCAAATTTAAGAAATGTATAAAATGGTAATTGGAGATTGAGAAAACCTGTAAAGTGATAAATTTGAAAAAGGGAACTTTTAGATAACAACTAACCTTAACATTTAAGTGTTGTTTACATGAAACAGATGTAAAAAGTGCGATTTAGAAAAATTGGACTTTTAATTTGAAAGAGCGACTGGCTGTAAACTACATTAAGATGAATGAGGATGGAAGAAGAAGAGGAGCAGGAGGTAATAGTAGTAGAAGAAGAAAAACAGCAGGGAAGAGAGAGGGAAAGAGGAAACAAGAAAAATGAATTACCTGTTTTATATGATCTTTTTTCTTTTTTCTTTTTCTCTGTTTATGCTCGTTTAATATTGAAAATACTTACAAAAATTGAATACTGAAAATTAATTAAAGTGTATTAAAATTGAGGTTATAGCAACAGTGAGAAAAACTTGGTAAATTATCATCTTTTTGTTCAAAAGAACTGTATGCAAAGAAGGTTGTCTACAGTAACTGTCCATCTTCTTTCATACAGAGGTTCCTTTGGAAGCAGGCTAGACTCACCCTTCTAGGATTTCAGAAGGCCATTTGAGAATGATGTGTTAGAGGATGTCACCCTTCTTCTGGGGACAGGGTTTATTAAGTGATGATTTAACAATTCTTTGTTTTATGAGATTATTATTTTAAATATTGAATATATTTTATGTTGTTTACTTATACTGATTTAGGAGTGTAGGATGCCCAGAATCGATAGATAGATAGATAGATAGATAGATAGATAGATAGATAGATAGATAGATAGATAGATAGATAGATAGATAGA
>JANHFO010005235.1:0-11327 GCA_032468095.1 Pareas carinatus
CCCCCCCCCCCCCCCCCATCTCCGCAAGCAACTGCGGGCTGCTCACCGTTCATAAACACACAATGGGATTAAAATCTTAGAAAACATTTCAAAAAAAATAAAACGTTTTTTTTTAAAAAAAACCATTAGAGCAGGCGTCCCCAGTCCATGGACCGGCACAGAAGCCGAGCCCCATTCGCGGGATGCAGGCAGTACGTGAAACCACGCCCCTTCCTGTCCGCGAAAAATCCTTTCCCCATGGACCACCTGATTTAATATCTTTTAAATTTGTTTTAACTTTTGTGATGTATGTATTTTACCTGGTTGTTCACCGCCCTGGGTCCTGTTGGAGAAAGGCGGCATAGAAATTCAAAATAAATAAATAAATAAAACTGAGCCGGTGCTCAAAAGGTCAGAGGACCATCGCGTCAAAAGCCCTGGGGGGAAAAAACATTTTTTAAAAAGTGTAAAAAAGCAGCTTTGTGGCTCCACCCCCTCCGATCATCTGGGGTGAGAGGGGCTTGACCTAGCTTCGGCCGAGCGGCCATTTTGTCTTTCCGGAGGAGGGCAAGCTGGCTGGGCCGTCCCGGCATAGTTTCCTCCCTCTTGAGGGGAGCCCTCTGGATAAACACATCGGGGGCTCTGAAGTGGCTCTTGTGCTCTTCCCGTAGACACCAAGATCCTGATGATGAAGCAGCGCATCGACCGCCTGGCCCTCCTGCAGGAACGGCAGGCGGCAGCCGAGCAGCTGGAGCCCAAGGAGATGGAGGAGCTCCGGGAAAAGAACGAAAGGTCCGCCCTGCCCCTTCTCCTTCGGAGTGTTAGCGGCCTGCCCCACGGCTTGAGGCGGTGGGGCGGCGGCGAGGGGGGGGAGCTTCTCCTTGGATGTAACCGGACAACAGAGCGGGAAGGGACCTCGGAGGTCTTCTAGTCCAACCCCCTACGCCATTCCAGGGAAATGGCTGCTCAGCCTCTTCTTAAAAGCCTCCAACGATGGCGCACCCACAACTTCTGGTGGCAACTTCTGTTCCTCGGGTTAATTGTCCTCCCTGTTAAGAGGTTCCTTTTTAATTCCAAGGTTGCTCCTCTCCTTGATTGGTTTCCCTCCGTTGCTTCTTGTCCTGCATTCTTAGTGTTTTGGGGAACAGATTGATCCCTGTTGGGGTCTGGATTAAAATCCAGGAGCCCCTGAGGTTTGACCGATGAATTATAGCTGATCTCTGTTTGCATACTTATAAAAGGAAACCGAGAATATAATTCTAATCAAGACACTTTTATTTAAAATAAAATAAAATAGAAAAACTGTAATAAGTAATAAGCTACATCTTGGCAAAAGTTCTCTCCTGCTCTTGACAGCAGCACAAAAGAAAATGTCCTGGTAGTAAGGGGAATAGAAAGGAAAAAGGGGAGTGAGTATGTGAGACCTGCGCAGAAGTATCTCAGGTCACGTGGTTATATGCTGATGTAAGCAGCGGCAACTAGAAATATAGGAAAACATAGAGATATACATAGAGCAGAATGTACAGGTCATCTGGCAATTATAGAACACGGTGACAACCCCCTCCTCAAATACCGGCAGACTGCTATCCTGCCCCCTCCTCTCTTCCTTAAACTAGCCATGCCCGGTTCTTGCAGCCGTCCTTCATAGGTTTCAGCCTGCAGCCCCCTCATCCTCTTGGGTTGCCCTTCCCTGCCCTCTTTCCCGGGTTTGAGCACCTTCTTCAGAGTGTGAGGACCAGAACTGGGTGCAGGATCTGGAGTGTGACCCTACTTACCTGCCTCCCCCACCCACCCCGCCTGCAGTGTGTCCAGCTTCCTCCTTTGCCGTGCTCATGGTTTTATCTGCTCTGTTTTTTTATAATGTTTTTTAAAATTGATTTTATGTTTTAAGCTGTCCAGAGTTGTTGGATATGAGATGGGCAGCAAATGCAGCTCATGATAAACAAATAAGCAGAGAAACAAGAAAATAAATATGGGGGGGAGCCCCTGCAGAAAGGAGAGCCTCTTGGAATGAATGAAAAATGAATGAATGAAGGAATGAACGAAGGAATGAATGAATGAATGATGAATTAATTAATTAATAATGAACGAATGGTGAATGAATGAATGAATTTGGGTAGACCCCCTGCAGCCAACTCTTCTTAGAAAGAAAGAAAAGCAAGCAAGCAAGGGAAGAGCAAAGAAATAAGGAAGCAAGGGAATGCGTGAGGTTGGGGAGAGCCTCCCCCGGAGTCGGGTCCCGTGGCCTGAGGCCGCCCTGCTCCCTCTGAGGCGTCTTCCCCCCCCCCCGCTCCCCCAGCAGCCTCCTCCTGCGCCTGCACGAGACGCTCAGGCAATGCCAGGACCTGAAGCGAGAGAAGGGGCAGATGGACCGGAAGATCGACCAGCTCTCCGAGGAGAACGGGGACCTCACCTTTCGGGTACAGGAGCGCCTGGGTTTGTGTGTGTGTGGGAGGGGGAGGATGGGGTCCTCGAGCCCTGGGGCTTGTGTGTGTGTGTGTGTGTGTGTGTCCTCGGCATCCCCTGGGCGGAAGGCCTGGCACCCTTGCCCAAGGGGAGGGAGCCCAAACCAAAGCCACCCATCTCTTGATCTCAGCTCCGGGAATTCGCCCGAACCCTGACGGAGGTCCAGGAGGCCATGAACGAGATGTGCGAAGGGCAGGACAAGTCCCTGAAGGAGTGGGAGGAGCGGAGGGGCCGTCTGGAGGCGGAGCTCCACAGGGCGCTGAGTGAGAAGGTCAGCCAGAGGGGACGGGCCCCTTGGGGCGGGGGGGGATCCTGGGGAGGCAGCGGCTGGTTGCTGAAGCGAACTGAGAGCGCTTGCGCGCACACACACAGACACACACAACCGGGTGCGCTGTGGGTCGTTTAATTTGATCATTTATATCGCCACCCGTCTCACTCAAGGGGTTGAGAGGCAGTCGGACTTGGCTGAAGGGCAGGCAGCGATGGAAATGGAATGGGCGGATAGATGAGGGATGAGAGGCAGGTAATAGACGGATGGATGACAGATGTTGATGGTAAAGAGACAGACAGACAGAGAAATGAGTGTGTGTGTGTGTGTGTGTGTGTAGAGAGATGATAGAGACGGACAGACAGATGCAGAGATGCATGGATGGATAGAGAGATCGATAGAGAGATATAGACAGACAGACAGATAAGGTATAGATGATAGAGGGATGGATGGATGGATGGATGGATGGATAGAGATGGGGAGAGAGAGAGATGATAGATGACAGTGAACAGATCGGTGGGTGGATGAATCCATAGAGGAGACCGACTCCCGGCAGTTAGGAGGGAGGCAGAATGAACGGACAGAAGAACTCTGAGCATAATATACAGCTCCCTCCTCCCAAGCTCCCCCTCTCACAGTTTTCAGAATACACACACACACACACACACAGAGAAAGAGAGAGATAGAGATATTACCCACACACAAGGGGCAGGATGGGATGTCAAGTGTATTTGGGGGCTGCCCACTTGAAGGACCAAACCGGGAGGGAGGGGCCTCACTGAGGAGGGGGTGGGTCGATTCCTTCTCTCTGCCTCCCCCCCCTGCAGGGAGTGTGACCCTCTCTCTAGGGGGGGCGGAGGGGCTGTAACGGCCTGTCTCTCTCTCCCTCCCTCCCTCTCGCAGCGGTGCCTGGAGGAGAAGGTGGAGATCTTGCAGGGGAAGGTCTCTCTGCTGGACGACCAGCTGGCCCGGCTGACCGAGAGCGGGTCCCTGCCCGTCCACGGGGAGGTCCTGGGCGATGTCCTCAAGGTGCGCACCTGGCGGGACCGGGACCGGCGGTGGGGTGGGGGTGGGGGTCAGGCGGGTGCCCGTTCAGATTCCGCTTGGAAAGAGAAAGCTCATTCTAACTTAAGCTTGATTTATTTATTTATTTGTATTCCTCTCTTATTCTTTTTTTATTTTTTTTACAAATAACTCAAGGTGGTGAACGTGTCTAATACGCCTTCCTGCTCCTGTTTTGCCCACAACAACCCTGTGGGGTGGGCTGGACTGGGCTTGAGAGGGAGGGACTGGCTCAGAGTCACTCAGCTCTTCTGGGGTGTATTTTTCCTTCCTTCCCTTTCCCCTTCTTCTCCTTCTCCCTCTTCTCCTTCCTTCCTTCTTTCCTCTCTCTTTTTTTCCTCCCTCCATTCCTCCCTCCCTTCTTCTCCCCCCCAAGAAATCCATCTCCCATGTGGGGCACTCTCTCGCGACTAACCAGCCTTCCCCTGCTTGTTTGCCCCACAGCTCGAGGGCCTGAACCAGCAAGTGGCCAGTCTGCAGGCCACTGTGCTCCGCCTGGAGGAAGAGAAGCGCCTCCTCCAAGCCGACCTCCAGGCCGAGCGGAGGAGCTTCGAAGCGGAGAAAACCCAGCTCCAGGCCCTCCTGGCCGAGCTGCGGAGTTCCAACACGGAGATCTCCCGCGCCAAGGAGAAGCTGGACCAGGACCGCCGGTCCCAGGAGGAACGGCTGGCGGCACAGGCCGGCGCCCTCCACTCTGAGATCGCCAAGCTGACAGGCTTCCTGCGCCAGCGGGATGAGGAGCTGCTGGCCGTGCACCAGCAGGCAGAGGCCGAGAGGAGCCAGAAGCGCCAACTGGCTGAGGATTGGGAGGAGAAGGAGCAGGTGTCCCGTGCCGCCATCGAAGACCTGACCCGCCAGGTGGAGCGCCTGAGCGGCTCCTTGAGGCAGAGCAACCAGAAGGTGTCCCAGATTGAAGCCGCCAGCCAGGAGGAGTACAACCGGATCGCCCAGGAGAAGGAGCTGGCCATGAGGCAGTTGCAGGAGAAAGAGGCCGAAGTCTCCTCCCTGATCGAGCGGCTGCAGTCTCTGGAGCAGGCCCGGACCTCCTCCGCCATGGAGCTCCACCAGGAGAAGATGGAGGCCAGCCAGAAGGTCCAGGCCCTGGAAGCCAAGCTCTCGGCCCTGGCCACCCAGTGCCAGCAGAGCGAGGCCCAGGTGGCCGCCCTCCCGGCCTTGAAAACCCAGCTGCGGGAAGCTCAGCAGAAAGCCTCCGAGAAGGACAAACTGGCCAGGGAGCACGCCCGGCTCCAGGAGCAGCTGATGCTGCTGGAGGAGTCTGTCCGCAACACCGAGGGCATCCTGGAGGACGAGAAGCGCAGGGCGGCCGAGTCCTTGGAGGGAAACCTCCGGCAGATCACTGAACTGGAGGAGCAGGTCCATGCGCTGACCAGACACAAGGAGCGGGTGGCAGGAGAAATGGCGGAGGAGAAGACCAGGAGGCGTGACTTGGAAGACCAGATGCGGCGGCTGGAAAGTGAGTCCGGGAAAAAGCTAGAGGAGCTTCAAGAGCAGCTGGCTAAGCTCTCTTCTGCCAAGAAGGAGCCAGCCAAAGGCACTGGACTGGAGCAAACCGGCCAGAAGTCTCCGGCTGACCAGAAGAAGTTGGCCGAGCTCGAAGCCCGACTGAAGGATCTCACCGCCCAACACCAAGAAGCTCTGGCTGCTCTCCAGGTGGAATTGTCTCAGGCCGTCGCTCGAGCCGAGGAGAAGACAGGCTCGGAAGAGAAGCTCCTATCCGAGGTGGCCACCTTGGAGAAGCAAGCGGCCGCGGCACGCCAGGAATCTGCTCGAGCTGAGGAGGCCAGGCACAAGGCCGTCCAGGAACTCGAAAAGACCGCTGAAAGGCTGGCGGATGAACGGCTCAAGAGGGAGGTACTGGAGGCCAGAGCCAGGGAGCTGAGAGAGCAAAGCAGCCAAGATCTGACTGTGGCCGAGTCCCGCTTGTCCAGCCTTGGGGCCGCTCTGAAGGAGAAGGAGCAGGAGGCGGAACGGGTCTCGGCCCAGACGGAGGCGCTGAAGGCCGAGCTGGAGGAGGCACTGCGGGAGCAGAAACGCTGCGAGGAGGAAGCCAAGCGGCTGGCGGGAGAGGAGCAGCGAGTCCAGACCGAGCTGGCCAGCGAGAGGGATCAAACGGCAACCCTGAACACGCAGCTGCAGAACCTGGCCAGCGAGCACCGGGCAGAGGTGTCGGGCCTGCAGGAGGAGCTGGCCAGGGCCCAGGAGACAGCGGCTGAGAAGGAGAGGGCACTGGAGGAGCTGCGGCTGAAGAACGTCTCCCGCTGTGCGGAGCTGAGGGACCTGCAGAAGACGGTGAGCAAGCTTAAAGGTGAGCTGGCTTCGGCGGAAGCCCTGAAGGAGCGGGAGGCCAAGATGGAGAACGAGCTGCAGGCCTTCCTGGAAGCGGCCCGGACCCGGGAAGCTGAGATCGACACCTTGAAAGCCGTCTTGCGCTCCAGGGACGCCTCCCTCCAGACTCTGGAGGAGCAGAAGCTCCGCTGGGAGGAGAAATCGACCTCTGCCCGCGAGCTGTGCGAGAAGCAGCAGAAGGAGGGTGAGGATCTCCACAGCCAGCTGCGCAGGCTGGAGAAGCAGTGCAAGGAGCAGCAGAGCACCATCACCAAACTAGAGAAGCTGGCGGCTGCCTTCAAAGAGCAGCAGCAGGCCGAGGCTGAGGCCGTGAAGCGGGAAGCCGCCCGCCAGAGGCAGAAAGTCTCTGAGCTGGAGAAGCTCCTGGAGACCTCCAAAGCCACAGTGGAGAAGCTGAAGAAGGAGCTCCTGGGCACGGAAGAGGAGTTGGCCCGCAGCCAGAAGGCTGTCTCCGGAGTCGAGGACGAGCTGTCTGCCTTGCGGACATCGGCCCAGGAGAAGGAGACCTGGAAGGAACAGGCGTCCCGGTACCGCCAGGAAGCGGAGCGCAAGGCCAGCCACGTCGGCAGCCTGGAGCAGGAGCGGTCCATCCTGTGCCGACAGCTGCTGGAGAAGGAGGCGGAGGGCAAGGACCTTCGGCGGCTGGCTCTGGCTGAGTCCGAGAAGAGCAAGAAGCTGGAGGAGCGGCTGAGGCTCCTGCAGTCCGAGATGGCCACGGCTGCAGCCCGGGCGGCCGAAAGGTGCTCGGCCATGAAGGCGGACGCCCAGAGCTCCCAGGAGCAGGTGGAGAAACTGCGGCTGTTGCTGGACACTCTGAAGAAGGAGCTCTCCGCCCGGGAAGAGGAGCTGAAGGCCTGGCAGGAGAAGAGCGTCCAGAAGGAGCAGCTACTGGCCAGCCGGCAGCAGGAGCTGGCCAGCGCACAGGCTCTGCTCAGTGAGCTGGCGCCCGTCCAACGCTCGTACCAGCAGCTCCAGGCAGAGCAGGCGGCCCAGCAGGAGGCGCACCGGGAAGCCATGGAGCAGCTACGGAAGAGTGCCTGCGCCCTGCAGGCCAAGCTGAGCCGGGCCAAGCAGGAACTCTTGGAGACGGCCTCAGCCAAGGAGCAACTGCTCCTGCAGGAGCCGCTCCTCCAGCAGCTCCAGGCGGAGAAGGCCGGGCACACCGAGCGCCTGGCCACCCTCCAGCAGGCACACACCCAGCTGGCCGAGGAGAACCGGGAGCTGGCCGAGAAGGCCGCCCAGGGACGACGACGCCTGGAGGCGGAACTGGCCCAGGCCCAGCAGAAGCATGCGCTGGAGTTGGAGGCCGCCAGGCGGGAGGCAGAGGAGAGGACGGCAGGGAGCCAGCAAGAGACGGAGGAGGCTCAGAAGAAGCTGGAGGCCACGGCCACGGCCTACGAGGACACCAAGCGGCAGCTGGTAGCGCAGGTATGCCCCCTTTGCCACTCTCCCCTCCCTTGGACATTCTTCCGAGATGGGAGAGATCTGTTGATAAGGACAACCAATAGGGTAGAAGAGGATCTTGGCAGCTCAGGATTCGGCTGCGGGCTCCCTGCCGTTCTCTTGTAGACGTTCCATGACCCAACTAGGAAACATCATCAGAGTCAGGAGGATGAGGGGTTGTAGAGGGGGGGGGAGAAGGACTGGAGAGGGGAGGTCCTTGGTTCTCTCTGCGCTTGGATGTTTTCTTGAAGATGCTTCATGACCCAACTAGGGAACACATCAGTGTGAGGGAGTGGGGGGGTTTGCCCCGTGTTTATGTACAGGGGATTGCCCTGCAGCCTGTACCCGGATAAGCAGGGATTGACCCCAGACAAACAACTAAGCAGAGATCGGTGCCCTGAGCAAGGAGCGACCCAAGGGAAACCCACAATCCCACCAACACTGGCAGGGCAGCCAGCTGCTGCAGGTAAACAAAGAGCGTCCCTGCCTTCCAGCATGGATGACATCCTCTAGTTGGGTTGGGAAACGCCGGCAAGAAGACCACCCATCTGAAAGACAAAGCCTACAGTCCTCTTCCTCTCCCTCCTCCTCCAACCTCACACCTTTCTAGCACTGATGATGTTCCCTATTTTGGTCATGAAATGTCTGCAAGGAGACCGCCAAGCACAGAGCGCGCCCGGGGCCCCACAGTCCTTTTCCTCTCTTCCTCCTCCTCTTCCCCCTCCCTCCCAGCACTGATGGTGTTACGAAACGCCGGCAGGGAAACCACCCAGGTCAGAGGCCTCCGGGGTCCCCTCAGTTAATGACCATTTCCCATCCTGGAGGGGTCCCCGCCTCCCGCCCCCCGTTTTCCAGGGAGAGGGTGTCGAGCAGAGCCAGCCGGTCAGAATAGCTGAGAGGACTCTCGGATTCAGTGCTCTCTCCTCGGGGGGGGGGTGTCCTCCCCTCCCTTTGGCCCGGCCACAGGTGGGGCAGCTCATTCACTGAGCAACGCCAACCGAATCGCCTGTCTTAACTTGTGGCACGAAGAGGTGGGCTCAGCTGACACCCCCACCCCCAGCACTGCCAGAGGATCTCGGGGGGCAGAGGGGCTTTGGGCTGTGACGCGCCAACCTCCGCCACACCTTTCTTCTCCCCGACCCGCAGGCAGAGAAGCTGGAGAGACACCAGCAGGAGCAGGCCAAGCAGGTGAGGCGCACCAGCCAGCGGCTGCTTCGGCGAAGGGTCCTCGGCCCCCGTCCTTTGCCCTCTGGGGTGGACGGCCTCTTCCCTTGGGGAAACACTTGGCCCTTGGGGGCAGCCGTGGAGGGCACGACTGCAAGGGATAAATTCTAATCATAATCACAAAATACACTCATCCAATATTAAAATAGAAGTGACGGGTGGATGGAAGCCACTTATAGGAGCCTCAGAAAACCTCTTCCTGAAATGCCGGACCCCCTGAGGGCGCCGGGAGGGGCCCCGGGACAACTCAAGGGGGCCCGGGCAGGAGAGGATGGGGTGGGGAGACCAGGAGCGATGTCGTCTCTTCCTCTTCCAGGTGGATGAGCTGAGAAAGAAGCTGGCCCAACAGGAGAAGGCCGGGCAAGCCCATCAGCAGAAAACGAAGGTAGGCGTCCGGCACGGGGACCGCCTCGCACGGCTCCCCCCCCCGGCCCCCGCCTCGGGTCCCCCGGAAGGAAAGTTCCAGGTCGAATCCCAGGGAGTCAGGCGATCGATCAGGATGGAGCGGTAAGGGAGCCTGGAGGTCTTCTAGTCCAGCCTCCTGCACAAGCGAGAGACCCTGTCCCACTCCAGACCAATTACCGGCTAATTTCTTCTCGCAAACCTCAGGTGTTGAAGCACCCACAACCTTTGGAGGCAGGTTGTTCAGAATAACCGAGCTGGAAGGGACTCTGGAGGTCTTCTAGTCCAACCCTCTACTCAGGCAGGAAATCCTGCACCATTCCAGACAAATAGCTCTCCAGCCTCTTCTTGAAAACCTCCAGGGATGAAGCACCCACAACTTCTGCTCCCCTGGTGGATTGTCCTCGCTCTGAGGAAGTTTCTCCTTAGTTCCTAGGTTGTTTCTCCCCTGGATGAGTCTCCATCCGTGGCTGCTTCTTCTCCTGCCTTCGGGGGCTTTGGGGAAGAGGTGGAGCCCCCCCTCTTCTTTGGGGCAGCCCCTCAAATACTGAAAGATGCTCTCATGTCCCCCTCCCCATGTCCTGCTTTTCTCCAGGCTGGCCACCCCCGATTCCTGCCACCGCCCTTCGTATGTTTTAGTCGCCGGGCCTTTCATCATCCCAGTTGCTCTTCTCTGGGCTTTCCCCAAAGCCTCCACATCCTTTTTGTAAGGGGGGGACCCAAACTGGGCGCCGCCTTCCCGGTGGGGCCTTGCGAAGGACTTCACCAAGCGGTGCCGATCCTCCCCGTGGTCTTGAGTCGCTGCCTCCGTTTGTGTGTGCAGCCAAGGGGTGGGCCAGCTTTCTGACCGCCGCCGCACAGAATTCCACGCAAAATTCCCCCTGCCCAGAATAGATCCGGGGGGGGGGCGACTGTCCCAGTCTGGCTGCCACCCTATCCCTGCCCTCACTGGGTCCGGAAGGGGTGGGATGGGACCCTCCGCCATTTGGGGAGCGGAGGGGAGAAGAGATGAAAGTAGATAAAAGTAAAACCAAGGGAGACGGAGGAGAAACTATGGTTGCTTCGGTCTAGCCGTGGCGGGGACTGTTCGGGCGTGATTTTCCCCTCATGAGGGGACATCGGTCAGCAGAAGGAGCAGATGGTCAAATATTTATTGGGGGGCTGGGAATCTCCTTGGAGAAAGAAGGGGAGTAGGGGATCTTCTTTGGGGCACTAGGTGGACCCCCCAAATAAGCTTGGCAAGAGTCGGTCTTCCTGTCTCCCTCCGTTTCTCTCTCCCTCTCTCTCTTTTATTCCCTTTCCCTCCTTTCTTCTTTCTCCCTCTCTCCCTTCCTTCGTTTCTCTCCCTCCCCTCCTTCCCTCCATCTCTATTTCCCTAACATTTCACAAATGTTTTGAGATGCGACATGATGAAATGTTTTGTGACATGATGATTGTACTTCATAACGTGTTGATACGATGAATGTACTTTATGATTGTGAATGCCCCTAATATTGTGTACACGACATGATGAATGTACTTTATGATAAGGAATGCATCTTAAGATTATAACCATTGTTTGTCAATTGTAACCGCAGTTTGTCAATTGTAGCCTGTATGTTGGTATAGAGCAGTGATGCGTAACCTTTTAGGCACCGAGTGTCCGGGCAAGTCGCGGCTCATGTCATCATCGCCTGGGACCGCTGCTCTTTCTGAGCATGTGCAGGGCCCTGTGATGTCATCGCCCAGTGCCACTACTCCTTTCTGAGCATGCTCAGCTCCGAGGTGATGCTCTGGCAACTTGATTCGCATGTCAGCAGAGAGGGCTCTGCACACCCGCTGTGGCACATGTGCCGAAGGTTCGCCATCACTGGTATTGATTATGTATGCCGGGGACAAATTCCTTGTGTGTCCAGACATACTTGGCCAATAAATACATTCTGTCCTGTCCTGTCCTGTCCTGTCCTGTCCTGTCCTATTCTGTCCAATCTCCCCCTCCCTCCCTCCCTCCATTTCTTTCTTTCTCTCTCCCTCTCTCCCTCTCTCCCACTCCTTCTCTCCCTCCCTCCATTTCTCCCTCTCTTTATTTCTCTCTTCCTCCCTCCCTCTCCCTCCCCTCTCCTCTCCCTCTTTCACT
>JANHFO010005237.1:0-11969 GCA_032468095.1 Pareas carinatus
ACCTCCCCGATAATAAGGCCTCAGACTTCCGGTTCCGGGCGGCCTCAGTGGAAAAATAAGACCTCCCCTGAAAATAACACCTAGCGCATCTTTGGGTGCAAAAATTAATATAAGACAGTGTCTTATTTCCGGGGAAACACGGTAGTATGACTTGTAGACGGCATATCTAGAATTCTATGACTGTTCTCTGCCTAACACAAAGATGCATCTCATGACATGGTGAATGCATTTTACGACTTGATGAATGTATTCTATGATTATGATCATAGCTTACCCCTTGTAGCTTATACCTACACTGACAGCTTCTGTACCAGAGAAAAATTCCTTGTGTGTCCAATCACACTTGACTGATAAATTATTCTATTCTATTCTATTTATTGTATTCCATTTGATTTGATTTGATTTTTTATTTGATTTGATTCTATTGGATTTTATTTGATAGTTTATTCTTTATTTTATTCCATTTGATTTGATTTTATATTTGATTTGATTATTTTATTCTTTATTTTATTCCATTTTATTTTATTATTCTATCCTATCCTATCCTATCCTATCCTATCCTATCCTATCCTATCCTATCCTATCCTATCCTATTCCTTTCCATTCTTTCCTCCATTTCATTCCATTCCTCTATTCTACTCTATTCTACTCTATTCTATTCTATTCTATACATTAACAACATCTATCGGGTCTCCTGCCTGAACATCGGGGGCTGGACTAGAAGACCCCCCGAGGTCCCTTCCAATGCTGCGATTCTGTTTTGCTCGAACAAGGTCCCCCTTTCACCCTCTGATTTAAGGAGGGGGAAAAGAAAAAGAAAATCTAGGTTCCCAGCCCCACCCCTGCCATAAAACATGCGCTTGCCACAAGAGCAGGGCCTTCTCTTTGACTCCTCCTTCGGCATCTCCTTCTATGGCGCCCGTCGTGCGTTCTCTCTTGCTGCCCGGCGAAACTCCCCCGAGAGACCACATAATGCCCGCTCAGATCCGCCGGGCCCCGGAGCCAGACGTGCTTCCTGACCTCCCAGACGCGCCAAACATGGCTGGAATCCCAAAACAGTCCAGGAAGCCGGGAAGAGCTGCGCCAAGGCACCACCGCCGGGGTGAAGGCTGAATCTCAACTGAGCAGAGGAGGGCATGTCCTGGGAGGGAGGGGGGGAGGGGGGCCTGGAGCTGGCCCTGAACAATATTCCTTTGTGCCGCCTGATTTCCTTCTTTTAAAAAGGGTGCAAAACTCTCATCGGGGTGACCCCTAACCCACTTCCCGCGCCACGTCGCTGATTTTGGCAAGAGGCTGGCTTGGGTTGGGATTGAACCAGGCAGCCAAAGAGAAGAAAAAGAACGTATGATGGTTAGCGTAGATTCGAAGTGAGAACAAAGTTCTGTTCTGTTCTGTTCTGTTCTATTCTATTCTCTTTTCTATTCTATTCTCTATTCTACCCCATTCCATTCCATTCTATATTCTACTCTATATTCTACTCTACTCTACTGTACTCTATTCTATTCTATTCTATGTTGTATTCTATTCTATTCTATTCTATTCTATTCTATGTTGTATTCTATTCTGTTCTGTATTCTATTCTATTCTATACTACTTTATGTTCTATTCTGTTTTATATTCTATTCTATTCTATTTCAATCCATTCCATTCTCTATTCTATTCTATTCTATTTTCTACTCTATATTCTATTCTATTCTATTCTATTCTATTCTATTCTATTCTATTCTATTCTATTCTACTCCTACTTCTATTCTAGCTTCCATACCCATGCTTCACTACGGGGGGGTGGAGTTAAATTGTTCGGTCCACTGCAGGCATTCGTGGTTGCAGGGAGGCCACAAGCAGCCGGGGTGGCCGATCCTCCCCGAGGCCTCCACCCGGTGGGGCGGCCAATCCTCTGCATGTTTTGAACCAGCCAGGGAGGCGGCCAGGGCAGGCAAGAACTGCATGGGCCGCTTCAGTCCCGTTCTTCCCCCTGCACCACATCACACCTGAGGGCCCAAAGTCTTTCCCTCCAGGCAGAGCTCGCTTCAGCGCCCCGATTGTAGCTCGTCTGGCCTCTCCCACCCATGCTGCTGGTGCAGAGAAGCAGAGGCTTCAGATGGGCTCCACCACCCAGTGGAGGTTTCACAGGCGCAGAAAAACTCCGCCAATCCGCTGGAGTCTCTGAATGAACTCAGCGCCTGCACAGTCGCTTCGGAGGCAGAGAGAAACTCTGCCGATCTCAGTGTGTAAACGGTCGGTTCCTTGTCCGTGTTTGTCAATAAATCTTAAATAACTCGCGTTAAAAGTAATATTTGGACAACACCTTTCTTAGTGAGCACCTAGATGGGAAGACGGAGGTATGTACAAGATTTCATGATTGTAGCTTTAATGGTGGTAGAGATCTTGTGATGAGTCACTCAGTCAGTGAGTGACTCCTTTTTGGCGTTTATATCTATAGACTCTATTCTATTCTCTATTCCATGTGTTTAGTGACAGTCTGAAGTTACAACATTACTGAAAACAGAGGCTTGGGACCGTTTTCCATGGTTACAACTTTGTAGCATCTCCACAGTCACGTGATCAAAATTTGGATGCTTGGCAACTGGTTCCTATTTATGACAGTCGCAATGTCCCGAGGTCTGTGTGTGTCACGTGATCCCCTTTTGCGACCTTCTGACAAAGCAGAGTCAACGGGGAAATCCAGACTCCTCGAAACAACCTCGTCACTCTCTTAATAACCTTCCCAGCCGGCTTCTTACAAGCCAAGTTCAATGAGGAAAGTCTGATTCACGTAACAACCATGTTACTAATTTTACAACTCTAGGGGTTCACTTAACAACGGTGGCAAAAATGTCATAAAATGGGGTAAAACTCACTTAACAACTGTCTCGCTTAGAAACGGGCATTTTGGTCGATACGTCATAGTGAAATAGTTGGGGGAAATACAAGCTAATTAACTTGTTGCTGACATCTTAAAATATATAATAGTTCTGTCCTTCAGTATCCTAGTTTGACTTGTAGATTGATTGCTAGTATTCTCTGACTGTTCAAACAAAGACTATGGCAAATCTATAAAAAATGTATAGTATGGCATGATGTATGCGTTATGTGACATGTTTTGTCACAAATGTTTTGACATGTGACATGATGAAATGTCATGCAACATGATTGTACTTTACAACATGATGACACGATGAATGTCCTTTTATTATGAATGTATCTTAGGATTGTTATCACTGTCAATCAATTGTGGCCTGTCTGTAAGTATAGAGCATGTACAAAGGAGATAAATTCCTTGTGTATCCAGACACGCTTGGCGAATTAATTCTAATTCTAATTCTAATTCTAATTCTAATTTTCTAATTCTAATAATCTAATTCTAATTCTAATTCTAATTCTAATTCTAATTCTAATTCATTCTAATTCTAATTTTCTAATATTCTAATAATAGAATTTTAATTCTAATATTCTAATTCTAATTCTAATTCTAATTCTAATATTCTAATTCTAATTCCAAGCCTCTCCATCTGTTTTCTCTATTGCATATTGCTGCATTGAGAACTGGTAAAACAACGAGCTACCCTTCTATTATTATTATTTTTGAATAAATTTTTGTTTATTTATAAAATAAAAAAAAGTAGTAAACTTTTCGACAAGCATCAGCCGGGTGAGTATACGATTAGTCATATCGAGTATTTCCCCATAAAATCTATTTTCTAAATACATTTAAACTTCTACTCTTTTCTTTTTTCCCCATTTTCCCCAGCAACAGAATTCCAAAAGTTATGTCGATTCTTCTTTCTCTTTCAGTCTTAACGTCAATCTGTCCCATTTCAGCACATTCCAATATTTCCCTAATTATTTCTTCATCTGGTGGAATATCTTCACTTTTCCAAATCTGAGCAAAATCAATTCTTGCAGCTGTCGATACACGTAGGGTTAAATACAAACACTGTTTTGGAAACTTTTCAAATTGGCTGCACCTCTATAGGAGTGGATGATCGAATCACACAGCAACAGAATCCACCAATAACAAGGACCGAGTGTGCAAGTTTGTGACGTCGCATTCATCTCCCTTCTACGTTTTCTTGGGGAGAAGTTAACAAAAGAAATTAGAAGATGGAGCGGGAAGAATCCGAGGGAGCTATTTTGAGGTTGTGGTTAAGGCACCATGTTAGAAAGCAGGAGATTGGGAGTTCTAGTCCTGTCTTAGGCATGAAAGACGGCTGGGTGACTTTGAGCCAATCACTGGGAGACAAGGCGTTCTAGTCCCACCTTAGGCATGAAAGCCAGCTGGGTGACTTTGGACCAATCACCGGGAGACAAGGAGTTCTAGTCCCGCCTTAGGCATGAAAGCCAGCTGGGTGACTTTGGACCAATCACCGGGAGACAAGGAGTTCTAGTCCCACCTTAGGCATGAAAGCCAGCTGGGTGACTTTGGGCCAATCACCGGGAGACAAGGAGTTCTAGTCCCGCCTTAGGCATGAAATTGGGCTGGGTGACTTTGGACCAATCACTAGCAGACAAGGAGTTCTAGTTGCGCCTTAGGCGTGAAAGCCGGCTGGGTGACATTGGGCCAGTCCCTCCCTCTCAGCCCAAACCCACCTCACAGGGTTGTGGAGAAAATCAGAAGAGGAAAGTGTGTTTGATACGTTTGCCACCTTGAGTTACTTGTAAGAATAATAAAGGCAGGACACCAACGTATAGGTATCTGGGCCCGTTTTTCTGGACTGGGTTGTTCAATTTTATTTTTCCTTCTGACAATAGTATGCACGCTTATTTCAAGGTGTCTAGAGCGTCCTTTGAGTTGAAGCAAATGTTTGGGGCCATGGGCGTCCAGGGTTATGCAGGAGGGTGAGCCGAAGAGACACCTATCATCGGGGTGGCCAGCTCAGTAGTACGTTTCGTGCTCGACCCAGCCCCCCGGATAATGGCGCAGAATCAGCTTGCGGATTTCATCGTAGACGAAAATGAGCACGGAGAATGGGAGCGCGCACAGCCACCAGGTCACTCGGAGTGGGTACATGCGCAGGGCCACCTCCATTCCCGGGCAGTAGGAGAGGAACGCCGCCAAGGTGGTCTCTTCGATCAAGCCGAAGATCATGATCTTGTTGTTCATGCCCTGTTGGAAGAGCGACAGCTTCCTGGTCTTGCAGATAATGAGGTCGGCCCACTGCACAACCACAATGCTGACGAAGAAGGCGGTATGGCAGGTGAACTCCACCACTTTGCGCTGCTGGAACGTCCACTGCTGCCCGTAGCTGTCCTCCAAGTCGTTGATGGAGTGGTCGTCCCATTTCATTCGGATCCCCAGCAAAGTGTACGGCAGGAACCCGTTCTCGGCCATGATCACGAAGTACGTGAAGAAGCCGGCCAGAGCTTGCATCATGCCGATCTGCCCGTACGCCATGCTGATTAGGCGCTCGTTCACCAGTTTGTCCGTCTTGGAATTCCGCGGCTTCCTCTTCATGATGTCGCTCTCGGCATTCTCGTAGGCCAGGGAGATGGCGGGCACCATGTCGGTGCCCAGGTCGATGCACAAGATGGTGATGGTGCCCAGGGGGAGCGGGATGCCGAAGATGATGAACAGAAGGAACGGGGAGATCTCAGGAATGTTGCTTGTCAAGGTGTAGGCAATGGACTTCTTTAGGTTGTCAAAGATAAGGCGGCCTTCCTCCACGCCGGTCACGATGGAGGCGAAGTTGTCGTCCAGGAGGATCATGTCAGCCGCCTGCTTGGATACGTCAGAGCCCGTGATGCCCATGGCAATGCCAATGTCGGCCTTCTTGAGAGCCGGGGAGTCGTTCACCCCGTCCCCGGTTACAGCTACGATGGACCCCTGCCTCTGACACCCTTCCACAATGATCAGCTTCTGCTGCGGGGATGTGCGGGCAAAGACGATCTCGGAATGACACGAGAGGATCTGGTCCAGTTGCTCGGAGGTCATGTCCTTAAGTTTGGAACCGTGAATGACACAGGCCACAGCTTCCTGGGGGTTGACTTGGCTGACTGGGATCCCCAGCCGGGCCGCGATGTCTTCGACGGTCTCGCTGCCTTCCGAGATGATGCCTACCCCTTTCGCAATAGCTTTGGCCGTGATCGGGTGATCACCCGTTACCATGATCACTTTAATGCCAGCGCTGCGGCACTTTCCGACCGCATCTGGCACGGCCGCGCGAGGCGGGTCGATCATGGAGATAAGCCCCACAAAGCAGAGTTTAGTGGTGGGGAAGTTCGGTTTGTCCGTGTCAAAGTTAAAGCCGCGGGGAAACTGCTTGTCGGGGAGGTTGCAGTGGCAGAATCCGAGGACTCTCTCGCCTAGCCCACCGAGATAATCGTAGGTGCTCAGAAAAGCTTCCTGAATCTTCTTGTCCATGGGCACCTCTTTTCCTTGCAACAGGATGGTGGCGCAACATTCCAAGATCCGCTCCGGAGCTCCCTTCATCACCAAGAGATGTCCCTTGGACTTCTCCTCAGCTTCGTGGATGGAGAGCTGATACTTGTTGGTGGAATTGAAGGGGATCTCAGCTACCTTGGGATTCCTCGCACGCATCTCTTTGACAGACCCCCAGGACATCTCGACACATTTCAGGAGGGCCGACTCGGAGGCGTCTCCGGTTGTCTCCTTCTTAGCAATGGGAATGTTCTCCTGGTCCCCTTTGAAGTCTGCTCTGTTGCACAACCCAGCGATGTGGGCCAGGGCTAGCCATGTGGGCGAACGTGTGTTGAATATGGCCCCGGCGTAAATCTCGGTGGTGTTGGCTTCATAGATACTGTTGTCAAACCACATGTGGGCAACGGTCATGCGGTTCTGTGTGAGCGTCCCGGTCTTGTCCGAGCAGATTGTCGAGGTGGATCCCAGGGTCTCTACGGCTTCCAGGTTTTTTACCAGGCAGTTCTTTCGCGCCATCCGTTGGGCGGTGAGGGTCAAGCAGACGGTGACGGTGGCTAGCAGACCTTCTGGTACATTTGCCACAATGATTCCAATCAGGAAGACTATAGCTTCCAGCCAGTGGTAGCCGAGAATCATGGCCAGGACGAAGAAGGTCACTCCTAGGAAGACGGCGACGCCGGTGATGATGTGGATAAAATGGGCTATTTCTCGGGCAATAGGCGTCGGGCGGTCCGCCAAGCCCGAAGCCAACGAGGCAATGCGGCCCATCACGGTGTGGTCCCCTGTCAAAACAACGATGCCCCGAGCTGTGCCTTCGACACAATTTGTGGAGAAGAAGCAAATGTTTTGGGTCTCCAAGGGATTCTCGTTGGTAAACTCGACCGAACGAGTCTGAGCTTCCGATTCTCCCGTCAGCGAGGAATTGTCCACTTTGCAACCGGTGGCGGAGATGATCCTTAAGTCTGCAGGAACCCGGTCGCCCCCTTTGATCTCCACCAGATCTCCCAAAACGACCAACGTAGCGTTGATTTGCTGCTTTTCACCATCCCGGATCACCAGAGCTTGTTGTGGAACCATGTTCTTGAAGGATTCCATGATCCGGGAGCTTTTGGATTCCTGAAAGTAAGAGAAACATCCCGTCACGATAACGACGCCGGCGAGCACGGAGCCTAGATACAGGTTATCCTTCTGTGCTACTTCACCCATTATGTTCTGCACCCAGTAAGCCAGAAAGCAAAGGATCGAACCGGTCCAAAGCAGGAGGGAAAATCCGCCAAAGAGTTGCTTGCAAAATTTGATCCACTCGGGCGTGGTCCGTGGGGGAGTGAGGGCGTTTGGGCCATTCCTTTCCAAGATCTGGGCGGCCTGTGCCTTGGTCAATCCTTTGGAGAGGTCCACCTCGTACTTACGGCTGAGTTCCTCAAGAGACAACTTGTGATCATCAAGGCACACCTCTTTCTTCAGTTCTTCCAGGTCTTCTTTCGTCTTCTTTTTTCTGCTGCGGCCGGAAGCCTTCTTACTCGTGCTGGAGGTTGGATCTGCCATATCAAAGCTCCAACTCTTAGCTTTCCCTTTTTAGAGGGGTACAGTGGAGTTCCTGGAGGAAGGAAAGGGGCAGGAGGAGGAGGAGAGGAGGAGGACTTCTCCACAAGAGGAAACGGAAGAACGAAAGGTTTTGGGGGAAAAGGTTCTCCAAGGAAAACCCCAAGGAGGTAACGTCTTCAGCGACCGTCCAAAGCTTAATGTCCCGAGAACTGAGCTCCATCAGTAGCCACAACGGACAAATCCATTGTCCTGTTGTTGGGTAACCCAACAATCTCTGTCTCTTGGCAACCGGAAAGAAACTGCCTTCTTTGAGGATGGCGTAACTCCTAGCAACTGGCAGAATAACAGAGTTGGAAGAGAAAGAGAATGAGAGAGACAGAGACAGAGACACACACAGAGAGAATGAGAAAGAGAGAGAAAGAGAATGAGACAGATACACACACACAGAGTGAGAGAGAGAGAAAGAATGAGAGAAAGAGAGAGAATGAGAGCGAGAGAGTGAAAGAGAGACAAAGAGACGGAGGCACACACAGAGAGAGACAGAGGCAGACACAGAGAGAAATGAAATAGAGAATGAAAGAGAGAATGAGAGAGAGAATGAGAGACACACACATAAACACACAAAGAGAAAGAGAGACAGAGGCACAGAGAGAGAGAGAATCAGATAGACAGACAGACAGAGACACACACACAGAATTGGCGTCACATGCTCGTGCGCCACCGATGCTGTTCGGCCTGCCGCCGTGAAGCCACAAGGGTAAATAACCACGACTGCTGCTTACGCCTACGCCTAATATATCACAGGACTAGAAGACCTGCAAGGCCCTTCCCAGCTCTAGAGCCTATGATTCCAGAAAAAGAGGCAACAGAAGGAAAAGTGGGACACCTCTTTTGGAGACACAGAAGTGAGTCACAAACCCTCTCGGTTTTTCATGATGCTCATATTCCCATCCCCTCTGGATGCCTGTCCAGGTGCCGCGGGCTTTTTTTTTAGAGGCGGGAGGAAGAATGATTATCCCGCCAAAGTTTGATCAATCTTCAATTCGTGTCTGGAGGGAAGAAAAGTGGACCACGGAAAGATCACCGCCGCCCGCCACAAAAGCACAGCCTAGAACAAATTCTTTGCTCATTCCTTCGCAGAAAAAGAGACTTCGCTAACCACGGAGCAAGGCCTGAGGGGTGGTGGTGAAACGGACATTTTTGTGAGTGAAGAACTACAGAAAAACAGAGTTGGAGGGGACCCTAAAGGTCATCTAGTCCAGCCCCCGGCTCAGGCAGAAAGCCCCGTACCATTTCGGATAAATTGTTGTTCAATCTCTTCTTAAAAGCCTCTGGTGACCCACAACCTCTGGTGGCGAGCGGTTCCACCGGTTAATTGTTCTGTCCGTCAGGATCTTCCTCCTCGGTTCCGGGTTTGCTTCTCTCCCTGATGAGTTCCCACCCGTGGCTTCAATGCAAGTAGTCCTCGACTTACGACCGCCGTGACGCCCAAAATTTCTATTGTCAAGCAAGACCGTTTTTAATCTCCTCACCTTTACGACTTTTCTTTCCATACTGGTTAAGTGAATCCCTGCAGTTCTTTAAATGAGCAACACGATTGTTAAATGAAGTCCCCCTCGACTTTGCTGGTGGGAAGGTGGCAAAAGGGGGTCACGTGACCCTGGGACACTGCCGCCGCCGCCGTAAACGTGAGTCGGTTGCCAAGCGTCGGAATGCAAATCACCGGACCGTGGGTGTACTGTGTCGAACTCCATGTAGTTTGCTTAGTCATTGCCCTAAAGTAGCCGAAGCCTGCAGGCCCAGACTGACTGTCTCCAGGGGTTGCTCCTGTGGGAAAATCCCTCATTGCCTATTGGCTGCCACCTAGAGGTCAAACTGTATATAAGCTTGTTGCGCAGCAGTGTTTGCCAAGCTTCGCACGGGTTCAGGCTTGCTGTATGATACGATTGTGTTTTTCTACAATAAATCTGTGTTCGTTTCTACAACCCGTCTCTTTGATGCCTAAGAACCGAGAACTTAACCGTGGGGGTGCTGTAATGGTCATCAGAGTGAAAAATGATCAGAAGTGACTTTTTTCCAGTGCCGCTGTAACTCTGAACGGTCACTAAGCAAACTGCGGTAAGGGGAGGAGGACCCGGACGGCACCAAACGGCTCAGAGGACTCCTTCAAAGTTGCAAATAAAACAGAAGGATCTTGTATGGATTTTCTTTTCTTTTCTTTCCTTCCTCCAGCTAAATCCTGCATCTTCTGATCAGATAACACTTCCTGCCCATCTATAAGTAGTCCTTGACTTATGACTGCTCACTTAGCGACTTTTCGAAGTTACAATGGACCTCTTCAGCGTTACAGGCAGTGCTCAATTTATAGCCATTTGTTTAGTGATTGGATGGCTGACTAGTTGTGCGGGATGGATCGGGAATTCTGGGAGTTGAGGTTCGCTCATTTCAAAGCATTCTATAAGGGGGATTCTGGGAGTTGAAGTCCATCCACTTTAAAGCAGGCTGGCTGGGGAATTCTGGGAGCTGAATTCCACCCACCTTAATGCAGGCTGGCTGGGGAATTCTGGGAGTTGAAGTCCGCCCCTCTTAAAGCCTGCTGGCTGGGGAATTCTGGGAGTTGAAGTCCACCCACCTTAAAGCAGGCTGGCTGGGGAATTCTGGGAGTTGAGGTCCGCCCACCTTAACGCAGGCTGGCTTGGGGAATTCTGGGAGTTGAAATTCACACCTCTTTAAGCTCCTGAGGTGATGAAAATCTGCTCTCCGCCAGCTGCTAAGCCAGAAAATTGAATATCCTCATCCTCCTGGCATCGGAATAGCTCAATTAATATCCCACCCAACGAGCAAATCCACTTCCAGATTTGCGGAAAGCTCCCTGAAGCCCTTTAAACTAATGGCCCGCTGCAAGGATGATAAAAACAAAACCTCCAGAGTGCATCCTCGGAAGAACAACTGTTGTTGACAATGTGATTTGCAAAAAGAAAAAAGAAGGGGGGGGAATGCAGAAACACCTGCGCTTATCTTTCCCCATTCAAATCAGCTTTTCTTTCTCGTGAACTGTAGCCTCAAATATCGGGGTAGCTCCTGACTTACGAGGACCAAAAATTCGAGCCCGAAATGACTTTTTCTCCCTTTAAGGACCTTTCTTGCCACCGTCGTTATGCGAATCACTACATTTGCCAGTCCCCCGGGTGGTGAAGTGAATCTGGCTGGTGAGAAGGTCGCAAAAGGGTATACCGGGGTCCCTGCGGCCGTCATAAATACGAGTCAGCGGCCCAGCGTCTGACTTTTGACGAGGTGACTCCAGGCATGCTGCAACGGTCGCTAAGTGTGCAAAAAACAGTCACGCCCCTTTTTTTAGCGCCGTTGCCACTTCGAACAGCCGCTAAACGAACTGTCGTACGTCGAGGACTACGTGTACGATGCTTTCAAGAAATCTTGGGCCTACACCGGTGACGCCGAACCTTTTAGACAGCGAGTGCCTGGGTGAGTCGCGGCTCGTGATGTCATTGCTCGGCGCCGCTACTCTCTTTATGAGCATGGGCATGGGACGGTGATGTCATCGCCCGGCGCCACGGCTTGCTTTCTGAGCATGCTCAGCTCCGGGGTGATGCTGAGGCGACTCGGCTCGCATGCCCACAGAGGGGGTTCTTCACGCCGGCTGTGGCCCCCGTGCCATCGCTTCGCCACCACTGACCTACACTTTTAACACTGGAGACGTCTCTTTAAATTCGGTTAGGTTGTCAACGCTGTTCGTTTCAACGCGCTTGCTTTCTTTCTATGGCGCGAGGGCGCGCGTCGCATTTGCGGGATGGGAAGCTTTATAAATACGTTTGAATAAATAAGAATAAAAATCTCAGAAGCACACCTCGGCTAGGTTGGCTAGGAATCTGGCGCTGTGGACTCCGAGAGCTTGCAAGGGGACCCCAGGCTGGGTTGGGGGGAAGGTGCCTGTTTAGCAACCGGCGCGTGTTGCTCGACAACTGGCACACCGGAATCTTTTCGTTCTGCTAAAAAAAGAAAAAGAAAAAAGTGGGACTCCACTGCC
>JANHFO010005237.1:21404-35987 GCA_032468095.1 Pareas carinatus
GGTTCAGTACTTTCCGGGATCACCTACCAGACACAAACGGCTAAAACGGGCTAATTTTTTATATATATAGATTATTAAGTCTGGGGTGTTATTATCATCATCGTCATCATTAGTGACAGTGGCTATAATCTAACCAAGTGTTTATCAACCTTGGAAGTTTAAAGTCATGTGGATCTCAACTCCCACGCTGACTGGGGAATTGAGGCCTGCACTTCTTCCAAGTTGCTATGGCTGAGAAGCACCGGTCTAACTATGTAGCAGTAACTATAATAAGCACTAACTTCCAGGTAGTCCTCAACTTACGACCAGAACTGAACCCAAGTTTCCTGCTGCTAAGTGAGACAGTTGTTAAGTGAGTTTTGTCCCATTTTACGACCTTTCTTGCCATAGTGAATCGCTGCAGTTATTCAGTTAATAACACGGTTGTAAACTGAATCTGGCTTCCTCCTTGACTTTGCTTGTCAGAAAGTACCAAATGAAATGAAACCTTTATTGTCATTGTACAACATGTGTACAATGAGATTGTCTCCCTTCGTGCACTCCTCCCCCCACAATACATGCAGATGCCACCTTGTTACATTATTGTTTTTCATTCAGGAGTCTGACAGCCTACAGATAAAAACTGTTCTTCAGCCTGTTTGTGTGGCTGCCTGTGCTTCTGTATCTCCTGCCCGATGGTAGGAGGGTAAAGAAGGGCTGACCAGGGTGTGAGTCGTCTTTTTCTCGCTCTTCTGAGGCAGCGGGCCCTAGCGATGTCATCCAGTGGTCTCCGGGGAGAGCCCACCGTGTTTTGTGCTGTCCTCACCACCCTCTGTCAGGTCTTTCTGTCCGCGGCTATCAAACCAGTATCCCACAATGTAATGCAATAGGTGAGGACGCTTTCGATGGTGGGCTGGTGGACATCAGCTGTTGTTCCACTTTATTTTTTCCCAAGACCGGAAGGAAAGTGGAGTCTCTCTTGGGTCTTTCTGGCCACCTGGGGCGTGTTGATTCTCCAGGTAAGATCTTCTGTGAGAGAGACTCCCAGGAATTCAAAGGAGGGAGCTCTCTCCACACAGCCCCCTTTGATGTAAAGTGAGGCAGGTTCCTCTCTCTTCTTCTTCCGGAAGTCTTAACAGCATCTCCTTTGTCTTGCTGCTGTTCAGGCGCAGGTTGTTTTGTAAGCACCATGTGGATTGTTTTTGAACCTCCCCCCTGTATGCAGCTTCATCTCCACCTGTAATAAGACCCAATACATTAGTATCATCTGCGAACTTAATGATCGCAGTGGATGGGTCAGACGATACACAGTCATGTGTGTAGAGTGAAGACAGGCAGGGACTGAGCACACACAGCCCTGTGGGGAGCCAGTGCTGAGCTTCAGTGGAGTGGATCTGACAGACCCAACCCTCACTATTTGTGGCCGGTCCCTCAGAAAGTCTTTAATCCAGTCACAGGAGGAAGAGGGAAAATCCAAGTCAGTCAGCTTTTCGTTAAGAATGCTCAGCAGAATGGTATTGAAGGCCGAGCTATAATCTATGAAAAGCATCCTGACATCATTTCCGGGTTTCTCCAGATGAAAGCAGTAACTGTGGCGTCATCTGTCCACCTATTCCCCCTGAAGGCAAACTGATGTTTGTCAAAGTCCGGTGGGAGGCATGTCCTAAGGTGTTGGAGAACCAATCTCTCTCGAAGCATTTCATCACTACAGACGTTAGTGCAATAGGTCTGTAGTCATTTAGGCAGTTAATTGCTGTTTTCTTCAGGACTGGGACCACAGTGGCTGCTTTCAAGCATGATGGAACATTGGCTGTTTGCAGGGAGATGTTAACGATTCTCACCAGGACCCCTGCTAATTGGTTAGCATGAATCTTTAACACTATCCCCAGCAACCCATCTGGGCCTGCAGCTTTGCCGGGATTCACAGCCTTCAATACGGCTCTCACTTGGTGTTCATCTAGAGTGAGTGGTTGGGAATCAGAAGGCCAGCGGGCAGAGGCTACACGGTCTGGACTTTTCACCTCATAGCGGGCAAAGATGTTCAACTCCTCTATCAACGAGACGTCTGCGTTGACCATGTTCCTCATGCTGCCTTTATAGTTAGTTAGACGCTGCAGTCCGTGCCCCACTTGCTTCGGATTGTTGTCAGCTAGATGGTTCTCCAACTCATGTTTGTATTGTTGTATTTGCCATCTTAATGCCTCCTCTGAGGTTTGCCCTGGCCTCTTTGTGTCTATCCCTGTCCCCTGCCTTAAAGACAGAATACCGGGCTCTCAGGAGCCTCTGTACCTCGGCAGTCATCCAGGCTTTACTATTTCCATAGACTCTGATGCACTTATCCACTATTATGCTGTCAGTGCACACTTTGATGTAAGAGAGCACGGCATCGGTGTATACATGCAGGTCTTGATGTTCAAATACACTCCAATCGATGGTTTCAAAGCAATCCTGCAGTTGACTGAGAGCACCCTCTGGCCAGATTTTAACCATTTTCACGACTGTTTGAGTTCTTTTCCTAAGTGGGACATACTTTGGGCATAACAGCAGTGAAAGATGATCAGATGCACCCAGGTGCGGGGGAAGGGGATTGCTCCGTATGCCTGTTTCAGGTTGAAATACACATGATCTAAGGTGTTCTTCCCTCTGGTTGAGAACTGCACATACTGCACAAACTTAGGGAGAACGGTCTCAGCTTGATTGAAGCCCCCAGCCACAACAAGAGTCCCCCTCTGTATAGGATTGCTGCTGCCTGATGATGACATGCCCCTGTGACATCATCGCCTGATGCGGCTACTCCTTTCTGAGCATGCTAAGCTCGGGGGAGATGCTGAGGTGACTTGGCTCATGTGCCAGCAGAGACACCACTGTGGCACGCATGCCATAGGTTCGCCATCATTGCCCTATACTATTTTGGACAAGTGGCTGTCCAGTCTCTTCTTAAAAACCTCCATGGATGAAGCACAGGTGGCGAAAGGGGGTCACATGATCCTAGGACACCGCAACCCTCATAAATATGAGCCCGCTGCCGAGCATCTGAATTTTGATCGCATGACCATGTGGGTACGACAACAGTCGTAAGTGTGAAAAATCTTCATAAGTCCCTTTATTCCCTGCCGTTGTAACTTTGAACTGTCATTAAATGAAAGGTTGTAAGGTGAGGACTACCTGTATTTGTGCATTGGATTATAGTAGGTTATCATGGATTCAGCATACCTAGTACATTCTTGAAAAAAGATCACACACACACACACATATATATACTTACAATCTCATAGAACACACACGTCACGGTTTCATTTCCATCTCTCAAAAGGAAAGTTTTTGACCCAAACTGCCCGGGGGTAACAGCGGAGTCCAGAACACCTAAATAATGCAGCACAGTTATTGGCCTGAAAGCTTTTCAGAGCGAAGACAAGCGCTCTCTTCTGTGGCTTTCGTAAGAAGAGACGTGCTGATTTAGTAATGTCAGCCAGGATAAATGTCCAGATTTAGCACAGATGAAGGCCTGCCCGGGGCAACATGCTGGCTGAACCCTGCGCATGGAGCCTCTCAGCTTTAGCGCAGCTGACCGCCTCCTGTGTCGTGTTTCAGAAGAGATAAACGAATGTTGGCAGAAATGGGGGTGGGTGAGACGTGCTGCTGTTTCTGCAAGCAAGCAACTGAGAGTATAGGTGGTCCTCGACTTGCGACCACAATTGGGAGCAGACTTTCCATTGCTAGGCAAGTTCCACCTGATTTTATGGCCTTTTCTTCCACCACCCCCCCAAGGTTGTTAAGCAAATCACTGCCATCATTAATTGAATCATGCAATTGTTAAAGCAGATCAGGTTTCCCCCCATTGACTTTGCTTGTAGTAAGCCAGGTGGGTCGGTCGCAAATGGCAGTCGAATGACCCCAAATGCTGCAACCATTGTAAATACATGCTAGTAAATCAAGTGGCCAAAGTTTGTTCATGTGACCATGAGGAAACGCTCTGATAGCTGTAACTCGAGGACTTTCGTAAGTCACTTATTTCGGGGCCATCTTAACTTTGAATGGTTGATGTACACACGGTTGTAAGTCAAGGACTACCTGTAATGACAGCGACTTATTTCCCCCGCCCCCGGCTTAAAAAATCCGAAGGAATCATTCTGAGGTTAATTTTTTTCTATTTTATGATTTTTTCATTGCATTACAGGTAGTCCTCAACTTACAACCATTATTAACCCCAAAATTTATGTTGCTGAGATGTTTGTTAAGTGGGTTTTGCCCCATTTTAAAACTTTTCTTGCCACAGTTGTTAAGTGGATCACTGCAGTTGTTAAGGTAGTAACACGGTTGTGAAGTGAATCTGGCTTCCCCCCTTGATTTTGCTTGTCAGAAGCTTGCAAAAGGGGGTCACGTGACCCCCGGACACTGCGACCGTCATAAATATGAGGCAATTGCCAAGTGTCTGAATTTTGATCACATGACCATAGGGATGCTGCAACAGTGGTGTGAAAAACGGTCATGTCACTATTTGTACTTGTAAATGTGTTTTTTTAATTTGAAATGCTGGAGAGATTTTGGCTGAAACATTTTAAAAAGTAATTTGCTCCTTTGGGATGATAAGATCAATATTCTTTTATGGAAAAATATCCCAACCTTCTTACTATACAATACTGTACTCACCCAGTACCTCAAATAACAGCGGAGTTTTATTAGCATACTGACTCCAATGCTTCATGCTTTCGATGACAACAGATAAAATTCGGAGAGAATTCTCTTTTTCCTTCACTTTAGAGTGGTCTGCTGGCCTTTTCTTTGACACAGGGACAAAAGAAGAAGACAGATAAGCCAAAGATTATTGCATCACAGTTTGAGTTTAAGTGAGAACGTCGCTATGTATAAGCCACTGAGTGCTTCCAGCCACTATTTCTGGTTACTATTTCTGGTTTGGAAAGTAGTATTATTTTATTATTATTATTATTTAGACTTATATACCGCTTAACAGTGCCTTGCAGCACTCTCTAAGCCAGTGGTTGCCAACCTGTGGGCCAGGGCCCACCAGTGGTCCGTGAGAAAATGTTGGTGGTCCGCAGGAAAATCTGGAGATTATTTGAATTTTTTTGTATGGTTCCTGTGTGTGTGTGTGTGTCTGCCTCTCTCTCTCTCTGTCTCTGTCTCTGTCTCTCTCTCTGTCTGTCTCTCTCTTTCTCTCTGTGAGTCTGTCTCTCATTCTCTCTCTGTGTGTGTGTGTGTGTGTGTGTGTATCTGTCCCTCTCTCATACTCTCTCTCTCTCTCTCTCAAGCAGCAACAAATATCACACTAAAATGTGTAATCCTTAAAGAAACTTTAATTATTTTGTAAGTTAAATTAGCTTTAATACTTTTGCTACAATTAAACAACCTTTAAAGATTTTGTTATGCTTAAATAAGGATTTATGATTTTGTTACAATTAAATCAGCTTTTTTAATTTTGCTATATTAAGTAGGTGCCTTTTATATGAATATTAATATGATCACTATTTTACAAATGTTTATGTCTTTTAAAAAAATTTATATTAGTGGTCCGTGGGATTTTAAATTATGAACTTAGTGGTCCCTGAGGTCCAAAAGGTTGGCAATCACTGCTCTAAGCGGTTTACACCGTCAGCCTATTGCCGACAACAATCTGGGTCCTCATTTTACCGACCTCGGAAGGATGGAAGGCTGAGTCGGCAGAAATAGCCTGCAGTGCTGCTTTTAACCCCTGCACCACCTTGGCTCTACAAATAGGTTTGAAAGGAGATTCACGAACATCCTTTTAAAAAAAAAGATACAGATGCTTGTATCTTTTACCTGAATCATTTTGTTGCTTTGCAAATGGTCAGCTTTTTCCTTGTGGGCATTTTGCTGGCGAGGGTTGAGTTTAAATGTGTAGGAGGAGGGGTCCTGAGTCTGCAGATTTCTCAACCTGGCCGCTGGAACTGCAGGCCACTGGGAAACAGCCAGATCCCATTCTTCTGCCCCTTCTGTTCTGCTTCTCTCCGATGCCTGGGGCAGGCCAGCTGATTTCTGGTACATGGGCCCAGCCTTCACCCAATGATTGGGATGGTCATCCAGTTGTGAAAGCTTTTTGTCTTCTCCTCTGTTGCCAAAAGCCGGGAAGTCATTTCTTTTCCAAATATTAGTAGAGGTGTTTCTTTCCTCCTGCCTAGAGTGAAATAAGACTTTAGTGTTTATCTGTCTTCCTACCTGCCTACCCATTTGTCCACTCACCCATCTATCTACAGATACTTAAAATACATACAGCAGTTTGTGTTGTAAGTCTCTTTCTCTGCTCCCCACTCATATCATTATATCAATGTCCATAGCATCCATTTTAAAATGTTGATGCCCAATAATAGGATCTCTGCATTCATGCTTAATGCAGCCATTTCCTCAACCTGCCACCCTCTTTCAATCAAAGTGAAAGAGAATAACAGAATAACAGAGTTGGAAGGGGCCTTGGAGGTCTTCTAGTCCAACCCCCATGCTCAAGCTGTATATGGAGATGTCAATTTAAGTCAAGTTTACATTCATCGCCATCTTCTGGGAGGATATCTGCCCCGCCATGCACAATCTATTTTATAATCCCAGGATTTCCTGGTGGTCTTCTATTCAAGGATTAACCAGAACAGAATAACAGAGCTGGAAGTGACCTTGGAGGTCATCTAGTCCAACCCCCTGCTCAAGCAGGAAACTCTACCCACAACGTCTGGGGGCAAATCGTTCCACTGATTGATGGTTGCACTGAACAGGATGTTATAGGGTCTCCTACTTGAGAAGAGGGGTGGACTAGAAGACCTCCAAGGTCTCTTTTAACTCTGCTATTCTGTATTCTGTAAATGCCAGGAAGCCATCTCTCTACTAAGAAGATTGGAGTAATAAAGCACAATGCTTTGATGACTATCTATCCCACACACACAGCGGCTTCCTTAATTGTTGCCAGAGCTGCTCAATATAAATATTATGGATACAAGTTTGAAAAAGGGCTCCTGACATTTTTGGGGATTTTCCCCTCTCTGCTTTTTGCTGAATCCCCAAATATATTACAATCTTACTTGTCTTTATTAAGGTGGGCGAGGGCTGGTGTAGGGGGAGCAAGTGGTAGCGCAGTGGACAACCTGGCATGGAAATGACAGAATAAGAGAACGAGAGAGTCGGAAGGGACCTTGGAGGTCTTCTAGTCCAACCCACTCCTCAAGCAGGAGACCCTACACCATTTCAGACAAACAGTTGTCCAGTCTCTTCTTAAAAACCTCCAGCGATGGAGCACCCACAACTTCTGGAGGAAAAAGCTGTTCCGCTGGTTAATTGTCCTCACGGTCAGGAAATTTCCTCCTTCGTTCCAGGTTGCTTCTCTCCTTGATAAGTTTTCCATCCATTGCTTCTTGTCCTGCCTTCAGGGGCTCCGGAGAATAAGTTGGCTCCCTCTTTTTTGTGGCAGCCCTTTAGATATCGAAAGGCTGCTACCGTGTCTCCTCTAATCCTTCTTTTCATTAAACCGGACACACCCAATCCCAGCAACTGTTCTTTATATGTTTTAGCCTCCAGACTAAAACAGACTAAAACATCACCCATCATCTTTGTTATTCTTCTTTAGAATAGAGAAGAGCAAAGGATCAAAGCGGGCAGGAGGGTAGAATTGCTATGAGTTGGGTGGTGAGGTTTGCACTGTGGTTCAAATGCATTCCGTCCATCCGGAGAGCTCTCCCTCCTACCCACTTGGCAGGGTTTTTTCTCCCTGTCATTTCTGGCAAAAGTGCTGCTCTGAGAATGATAAGCCATCGGAAGAGCTACACAGGCGGGTCAGACATAAAAGGATGCAGTTCCGAGAGCTCACAAGCGATGATCTCAGCCGTGCATCAACATTCATTTCGGAAAATGTTGTCACCCACCTCCGGTTATTCAGGTTGCTTCCTGCATGAGGCATTGTCGGCTTTGATGTGTGTTGTTGCCTTGACAAAGAAGACGGAATAGCAAGCTCTGTCGGCCTTCGGAGAACAGGTTTAGTCATTACCGTGAATGATGAAGATTAAAACCTTACATACAGTATACAGGTGATCCTTGACTTACGTCCACAACTGAGCCCGACATTTCTGTTGCTAAGCAAGGCAGTCGTTAAGGGCACCGTTTTATGACTTTTCTTGCCACAGTTGTTAAGTGAATCACTGCAGTTGTTAAGTTAGGAACACAGTTGTTAGGTGAACCTGGCTTCCCCACTGACTGCTTGTCAGAAGATCGTGAAAGGAGATCGCATGACCCCAGGACACTGCAACCGTCATAACTATGAGTCAGTTGCCAAGCATCTAAATTGTGATCTCACGACCACAAGGATGCTGTGGATGCTGTGAAAAACGGTCATAAGTCCCTTTTTTCAGTGCCATTATAACTTTGCATGGTCACTAAATGAATTGCTGTAAGCCGAGGACTACCTGTAGTCATATAGTATTGATTTCCATAACCACGAAATGCATTTGATTTCAGGAATATAAAGACATGGGAGCCACGTACTTGGTGCCTACTGTTTTCTGCAGTTGGATTGGTTCTGGCTTCTCCGTCTCCCATCCGAAATCTTGAAAAAAGTCAAAGGACACAGGATGATCAATTTGAATCAAGGTTCTGATCTAATTTGGGATATTAAAAAAGGAAATGTGGACTGTGTTATATGTGCATGGCTAACTTATTCCTTGTGGTTTTGTGCTCCACTTCAAAATTTTTGGGTCCTTTGAGGCAGTGCTTCTTGATTTCAACAACTTTAAAATAAATGGACTTCAACTCCCAGAATTCCTCATTCTGGCTGAGAAATTCTGGGAGTTGAAGTCCACACATCTTGGATGAGGTTGCAAAATACTGCCTTAGGGGAATAGGTCCATTGAGGGTAACCGTGTTTTATGCTTTATTCTCTTTCCAGAAAGGCTTATCTGCCAAGCACTTTTTGGCAGATTGATTCATAAGCGATAAATTTAATGCAACCACCTCCAGTCTGAAGAGCTTCAGAGATGTGATTGTGCCTATGAGAATTCCCAGCCCAAAGAAGTAAGCCATTTGGAGAATATCTGGGATGGGAAAGAACAGTCTAACTTTTAAAGGCCTCTTTTGATGAAATGTTTTACTGGCTCAAATTTAACGATTTAGATAATTCTGCATTCTCCATTGCTAGCCATTCAGTTCAATTCTACACTCCCTGTCTGGAATGGTATAGGTCTCCTGCTAAAGCAGGGGGTTGGACTACAAGATCTCCAAGGTTCTCTCCCTTATTCTATATTATGTATTTCATATTTTTTAGCTCTAGCTTCTGGAAATTGGGAAAAAAAACTCACAATAGACACAACCCTCTAAATAAATTATTTTATAAGATGATGCCAGTATAATCTTTTGAGTTCTTATTTCTACACAAGGCATGGACGGGATATGAGTGAATGCTCTTTAGGAAAAAGCTGGGTTAGCAGTAATATTTGTGGCTGTCCTATTCAACATTTGCATTTTTTTTAAATGTGCTTTTGCAGAGGCACAAGGCAAATGCAAAGGGGAAGCTTTCCCCATTCCCTGTCTTTCAATAAGAACAGAACTAATTATTATTCCAATAATTAATTCTGCCAGGAATATGCATGGACTGCTTTTCAAGCATAAAGAAAATAATAAAATTCTCTTTTTGCATTAATACAAAAGCACATTAAAGACTATACCTCCCCTTAACAAATGAACTTGGAATCTTAACAGCTAAAAAGCAAGAGGGGGAAAGCCAAGTTACAAGAGCTATAATTTAAAAGCCAGTCTTATCTAGGATTCATAAGAGACTTATTTTGTTGCATCCCAACATTTTAACCACAGGCTAGAAAAATATTATTTTGTGACAAATGTGTATTTCCAAAAATGTGCAATCCGCCACTCACCTGCGAGCATGGCCGAGAAATTGAAATGATCCACTGAATTGATATTGCTTGGCTCATTTTTAAGCGGGTTTGATGTGAGTGGTTGTTTGGTCCTTTTTTTCTGATTGAAGAGTGGGACCGGAAGACAGCCTAAGATTTGAAGTGGCAACATAAAGGCACAATTATTGAATTATTAATGCTTTTGGTGCAGTTCATTTAGTGACCAAAGTAATAATGGCACTGAAAAAAGTGACCTATTTCACGCTTACAACTGTTGCACTATCTCTGTGGTCACGTGATCAAAATGCAGACACTTAGCAACTGACTCATATTTACGACGGTTGCAGGGTCATGTGATCGCCTTTTGCGACCTCCAACAAGCAAGCCAATGGGGAAGCCAGATTCCCTTAACAATCATATTACTAACTTAATAACGGCATGATTCCCTAATCAACTGTGACAAGAAAAGTCATAAAATGGAACAAAACTCACTTAAAATGTCTTGTTTAGCAACAAAACTTTGGGGCTCAGGTATGGTCGTAAGTTGAGAACTACCTGTATATTCAGAAGCACGCCACCTTGCATTCTAACACAGGCAGTCCTTGATTGCAAGCAGAATTGAGTCCAAAATTTGTGTTGTTGAGACATCTGTTAAGTGAGTTTTGCCCCATTTTGTGACTTTTCTTGTCACATTTGTGAAGTGAATCACTGCACTTGTTAAATTAGTAAAACAGTTGTTAAATGAATTGGTTTCCCCGTGGACTTTGCTTGTCAGGAGGTGGCAAAAGGTGATCGCGTGACCCTGGGACACTGCAACCGTCATAAATGAGAGTCGGTTGTCAAGCATCTGAATATAAGTCACATGGCCATGGGGATGCTACAGCGGTCATAAGTGTGAAAAATGGTCTTAAGGCAATTTTTTTCAGTGCCGTTGTAACTTTGCATGGTCGCTAAACGTTGCAATTACGTAAAGAACTACCTGCATGCAATTTGCTTGAATATGGCAGTGGTGTGAGACACTGCAGCTCACTCATCGGAATGGTGTGCAACCCTGTAAGGAAAACTGTTCCACATCTGGAATTTCGTCCATTCAGGAGATGCAATGATTCTGAACAGAACTCTTTGTAAGATCTCATTAAAGCCTTTGGTATCAGAAGAAACTAATTTACTTATATGAGTCTGCATAATTTATCATTTCGGTCTGACCTTGACCAAAGACGATTAAAACATCCTCACTCAATGGAAATCTAGACCTCCCGTATGATCAATTCAATATTATCAGTGTTATTAATATCTATTGAGACGGTGTCCATTCTGGTTATCTTTTTTTGGCACCAGGCAAAAATCTCTTTCTTATCTGTCCAGGCATTTTCAACAGCCTCCTTAATTATTTTCATTGCTGATTTATGCTTTGGTCAGATTTTATTGGTGGTTGTTGCCCATTCGGGTTTATTACATTGTTTTATTGCTGATATTGTTGTAGTTGTTATTACTGTTATTCCCTTCATTGTATCCTGGGAATTTGTGCTGAAAATCCCCTTCTCCCATCAATCAACCAACACAAAGTGATTGTTTAAAAAGGATTGTTCAAAGAATAAACAAGAGCGTGATTCTTATCTGCAAAATTGTCTGATAGTCTTTGTACAAGAGGAAAATGAGAGGAGGGGAGAGATAATGGTGGGTTGGAAGAAATGAGAATGTGAATTTTTCATAAAAGTTTATTATAATGGTTAATATTTTCTCTTTTTTAGGACCTCCCCTCTTGTTTCCAGCATGTTTTAATAGGCAAGGATTTATGGTAGTTTGCCGTTAATATTGATCAATGCATGAAAACTACTTGGAGAATATTTGTTATTCCTCCAATGAAAAATATTATAAAATAAGAATTGAGTTAATCACTTTTCTGGATTACATAGTCACCCATGTAAGGGGAATAATTTTTGGTGGGACATCCACCGAGAGGTGTGTTTGAGCATGTGCTAAAAAAGGTAAACTGGTGATTGAAATCCCAGCCGCCCTTTTTCTGTGTGTTGCAAACATGAAAAAAAAGAGGCTGAGCTTTAATAATACAACCACAGCCACCATCTTGATTTTTTAAATGCCCTCATGGAGACCTACATCCAATTTTGGAATACTGCATCGCGTTTTGGTGACCACATTACAAAAAAGGATGTTGAGACTTCGGAAAACATGCAAAGAAAAACAACTAAGATGATTGAGGGTCTTGAGACAAAAATATATGAAGAACATTTACAATCTAGGAGAAAGGACTAGGGGCGACATGATACCGATAGCAGCATTTCAGTATTTGAGGGGATCAACTTATTCTCCAAAGCGCCAGAAGGCAATACAAGAAACAATGGATGGAAACTAATTAAGGGAAGCAACTTGGAATTAAGGAGAAACTTCCTAACAGTGAGAACAATTAACCAGCGGAAAAGCTTTTGTCTCCAGAGGTTGTGGGTGCTCCATCACTGGAGGTTTTTAAGAAGAGACTGGACAGCCACCTGTCTGAAATGGTCTAGGTTCTCCTGCTTGAGCAGGGGGTTGGATTAGAAGACCTCCAAGGTCCCTTCCAGCTCTATTCTGATGGATTGATTGACTGAGCCCTGCAACTGGGAACAAGGTTAACACAATTTCAAAACCATATGCAATGTATTCATCAGGATTTATTTCCCTTTGTTTCTAGATGGTTGCAGTCTGCTCATTAAAGGGAAAATAAAGTATGGGAAGAGGAGAATGGGAGAAACATAGATTGTCCTTGATTTACAACCATTCATTTTGAAGTTATAGCAGCACTGGAAATAAAAACGACTTATGACCTCATATGTACAACTGGCATAGCATCCCCAGGGCCAGGTGATCAAAATTTGGGTGCTTGGCTACTGTCATGTATTTACGGCAGTCGCAGCATCCCAGGGTCACATGATTACCATTTGTGACCTTCCCAACCAATGGCAAATTGAATTGCCATTAACATTCGTGTGATTCGCTTAACAGTTGCAGTGATTCACTTACAAACATGGCAAAATAGGTCATAAAATCAGGGATGACTCACCTAACAAGGGTCTTTCTCGGCAACAAAAATTCTGGCCCCACTTGTGTCTGTAAGTCAAGGACCATCTGTATTATAGAAATGTCCCCTGACTTAATAGGATGCAACAGGAGAGGTATTTGATCTCCTTTTCCATGCACTGCAATCTAAACCCCTAAATAATATTGCTCACTCCACTCATCTTGCTGCTCATTGGTTAGAAATTGTAATAACTCTTTTGAACTCCACCCCAGTAAAAGATGGATACCTGCTGTACTGTGCATCAAAGAACTGTCAGTGAAATTCCTCTTCATCCTTTTATTTCTATTTCTAACAGCACCTGGAAAAAGAAAAAAAACATAATTTACCTAGTTGCCTGTTCTACTAAAGGAAATAGGTTGGATGATAATTGCAACAAATCAGCAAAGCATTTTCTTATTATGAACCCCTTCTGCACATAAACAGGGACTCACTCAGCTGCCATTATCTAACAATACATAAATCTATTATTATTTAACCATACAATTCTGTTCTGCTCTCAGTAGTATTTTTTTGTGGGGGGGAATTGATCCTAGACATTTCAGTGGGAAACTAATGCCAGTTGCCATTAAAGTTAAAGTTTTTGATTTGTTACTTTTGGTTTCTTTCAATCTGCACCAACTTGTCAACTTTTGGAGCACCAGGGCATGAAAATATTCAGCCATATGCTATAAGAAAAGCTCACGGCTCTTTTAAAGGACTTTGATTTTTATTTAGCTTTTTAGCTTTTTATTAGTTTAATTAATAATTTAGTGGTTATAGTATATTGTTTTGTTAATACCGTTATACAAAAATACTTTTTAGTCTGTTCAGAAGTTAAACATAATGGCTTTTTTAAAACAAAATGATTAATTTTCATAGCAGTGGTGGGGTTTTTATGCGACCAATAATTTTAATATTAAAGTGTTCTTCTCTTAAAAGAAACGGGTGAGAGGAAGAAACCTGCAGGTTTCTAGAATTTAAAATACTATAGATGCTCTTCTGGAAAAAGACCAGACAATTTCCATTGAGAGAACTTAAAATTAAAACATGAATGTTGTTACTTCCTTAAACAGTGCTGAAGAACATTTGATTAAACAATTTGCTATTTTTTAAACATTTATTTCTTTATTTTGCTATATGTTACATATAATGTATATTATCGATCTATTATTAATCTAAGATAATGAATATATAATTTCAGTATCTTAGGTTAATAGTAGATTAATAATATGCATTATATGCAACATACATATGTAATATGTGCTTTATATATGCATGTAAAACATAAAATTGCTGTTTTATATAGCTATAGAGCAAGCTACTCAAAAGAAACTAAAGTAACACAGATAAATGTTAGATGGCAATGATAATGATAGACTATAGATGATGATAGTAATGAGGAAATACAATGATGGAGGGATGATATATAGATAAAAGATCAAGATAGATGATTGATCATTGTTAATGATCAACGATAGAGTGACTCTCGGAGTGAAATTGGCGGGACCTAAATTTGACAAAAACAAAAATGAAATGTATGATGATAAACAAATAATAAACGATAAAAATGAGAGACGAGGAAGCATAATTTATAAAGATGGATGGATGGATGGACAGACGGAGATAGATAGATAGATAGATAGATAGATAGATAGATAGATAGATAGATAGATAGATAGATAGATAGATAGA
>JANHFO010005240.1:24036-39363 GCA_032468095.1 Pareas carinatus
CTGAGACGGCAGTGCATGTTGTATACTGGGCTTGGTGAGGCATTGACGAGGCAGTGATGAGACAGCAACAGATTTATTTGGTTAATACAGACAAGAGCAGCTCTTACAATTGTTTAGCAACTATTTATATAGATCACTGTTTGGTGGTGATCAATAGAATCCAAGCAACAGTTCCCATGTGAACAGTCCTGGAGATAGGCAGTCTGGTGTTTAAACTGACAGCCGTTAGCAATGATTCAGCAGTTTCAGGCAATACATAACACCACTTCCCCCTAGATTGGTCACAATTTCAATTAATGAACATAGTCTGGCAAATATTTTGACAGCCATTGCAACCGTTCCGAATGACTTGGAGTCACTGGAGTTTCCTGGTCTACCTGCTCACCTGCCCGCCTGGGTTGATCAGGGCTTTGGAACCCATTTGCTTCAGGTCAGTCTGAGTCCCTTTGGCTGACCTGTCCTGGTAGACCCAAGCCAAATTCCATTGGGGGAACAGTCTCTGCTGGGCTGGAGATCGAAGCCGTCTGCTGGTTCTGCTCAGTGGGTGCAGTCTCTGTGCTCGTGAAAGTTCACCCATGGCAAGCCCACCATCTCCATGGCGGAGAGTCTCGCCAATGCATGCAGACTCCACCATTGTGCTGCGACATGTCTAGAGTTGGCTTTCACAATAGTCCTGGCCAGTGGCTGTTTTGCTAGCCTCCAGCACAGTTGGTCGATGTGCCATCACATTACTCGACCATCCTCCAGGACCACTTCTTACGAGAGTGGCCCTGACACCTTAGCAGCCACAGCTACAATCCACAATACCCCTTGACTGTAATTCCGGGCTCAAACCTGGTCACTGACTTGCAAACTTCTTGGTGGTTTTGGCTGTGCTATGTCCGAGGCAACTTGGTCTGGATGCAACCGATCCAGCTTAGTAATTAAGTTCGGCTGAGCTTCTGCCCGTGGAAGTGCAAGGAGTCGTGCATTGTCAGAGTAAGAAATTTGCCAGCCTGTGCTGTCAGTTGCCAGTTATGATCCTTCTTAAGAATTCTTTGGTCGTCTGGACCATGCGTTTCACTTGACAATTAGAGGCCAGGTGGAAGAGCGCTGAAGTGGCATGTCTAATCAAGTTAGCCCTCAGGAAGGACTGAAATTCTGCAGCAGTAAATTGAGTCCTGTTGTTTGAAACTAGGAAGTCGGGCAACCCGTGCATAGCAAAGATCCTTTACAGTTCCTGGATGGTCCTGGCAGTAGTCATAGTTGGGAATGGTGCGACCTCTAATCACTTAGAGTGACTGTCCACTACAATGAAGAACATCTGTTCCTGAAATGGCCCAGGATAGTGAATGTGGATTCTTGACCATGGGGCTTGTGTGGCTTCCCATCAATGGACAGGGGCTTGAGATATTTCAGGCCTGGATTGCTGGCACATGTAGCAGCTATGAACTTGGGCCTCAGTATCTTTATCTAACTCCAGCCACCAAAGACTATTCTCGGATGTCCCTCGTGCAGACTCTAAAACCCTGAGCCTCAGATAGCTCGGGACTATGACTCGACTCCCCCATAGGATGCACCCCTTGTGAGCTGAAAGCTCATCTTTGCTTGTGTAAAAACTCTGGAAATTTGGCCCCAGACATTTTTCTGCCCATCCTGTGTGAACTCAAGTTCAACACATGACTAAGCAACTTGTCAGCGGCTGTCCCTGCAGCCATTTCCCCAGCATGAAGGGAAGACTCCGGCAAATCCTGGATAGCCAGAATGTGTGCAGCTGGATCAAGGTCTGGCTCTACATGTGGCAGGGGCAACCAGCTAAGATCGTCTGCATGGTCCATTTCCTTGCCTAGTTTATAAATTAGATTGTAACTATAAGTTGAAAGGAAAATAGACCACCTCAGCATCCATGGAGATAGAATTTGGGGCATGAACTAACAACCATACAAATAATCATGATTTTTTTAAATACCTGCCACTATGGCCAATGCTTCCTTGTCTATTTGGGCATAATTTCACTCTGCTGAAGACAAGGTCCTGGAATAATAAGCAATGGGAGCTTGCCTCCTGACAGCCATTAAATGGCTCAACACAGCCCCTACTCTGTACAGAGATGCATCACAAGTGGCAGCTTGTCATTGAAATGGGTGAGGACTGAGTTTGAAGACAGCAGTGATTTGACCGCCAGAAAACGTTTCTCGTGAAACTTGCCCACTGCCACTGTGCCTTTTTGTCCAAGAACCTATGTAATGGTTCTACCACCACATCCTTGTGTGGAAGAAAGGTGTGGTAAACATTCACTAGTCCCAAAAAGGCCTAAAGCTCCCCCTTAGACTTTGGACTGGGGGCCTGCTGGATTGCTTTGAGCTTGGAGTCCACCAGATGAATGCCTGTGGCATCTATGTGGAATTTGAGGAACTCCTTTGAATCTACCCCAATTTTGCATTTTCTCCTTTTTAGCTTCAGCCCTGCTTCATGGAAATGCTGAAGGACAGTCCTGAGGCATTCTGCCAAAATATCTACTGATTCCTCAACTATGAGGACAACATCGAAATAAGGGCATACCCATGGAATGTTCTTGAGCATACATCCCATCACTCCCTGGAAAAGTTCTGGGGCTACACTGACCCTGAACTGTAGGTGCCTAACCCTGAAAGCCCCCCTGTGGGTGAAAATGGTCTAAGCTTCTGTTGTGGCATTGTCTATGGGCAGTTACTAGTATGCTTGTGCCAAATCTAATTTGGCGAATACATGACCTCCCTGTAGGGATGCCAAAGATGTGGCTGACTACAGGCACCGAATATGCATGTTGTTGAAGTGCCCTGTTAATGGTGCACTTATAATCCACACATATGTGCATTTCACCACTAGCCTTAAGTGGCGTGACTATGCAGGTCTTCCATACCTCACTATCAACTGACTGTAACACCCCTTGTTGCACCAACTTGTCCAGCTCTGCATCAATTTTTGCTTAAGGGTGAAAGGCACTCTACGTGGTTTGATTCTTATTGAGGCTACTGTAGGATCAAGGTGAAGGGAAATTGGAGGTCCCCTGTATTTTTCTAAACCCGGGCTGAAAACATCAGCAAATTCCTGGCAAACTGCTGACAGTTCCACTGCTTGCGTTCTGTTAATGCCAGTCACTTAGATGCCATGGGCATCAAACCAGTCTAGGCCTATGAGGTATATGCGGTAGCCCACAACTACCACAACATCCAATGGACCTTCAAACCCTTTGAATTGCACATTGAGCATAGCTTCTCCTTTAACCGCTGCATGGAAATTTTGGAAATCCATCAGCAACAGCTTAGATGGCCTGCATTTAACTCATTTGCCACTGCAACTGCAAATATGATTGAAAGTTCCTTGGAACACGATGGATAGGGATGACCCTATGTTCAGTTCCATGTTGCATGAAACTCCCTGAAGCTTGACCTTGAGTCTTAAGCTCCTTTGGCTGGGACAATAGCTGACTCTGTGTTGCCCTGGGGCCCTGGTACCTTTCCTGAATGCATCTTCTTGTGGTACAGTCCTCTGATGACCTTTACATATGGTGCCAATGTGACCTTGTTTGCCACATGTGCAATATGTGCGAAACCTACAGTCTGAGCGACTATGTTGACTGCCTCAACCCACACATTTAGTGAAAGGAATTGCCTGGTTCAGTGGCCGCTGGCTTCTCTCTGGTTGCTTCTACAGTCGATCAATCTCATAGTCCATGTCAGAGTCTTCTGTTCTTTCAGCGTGGTCATGGTGGACAGTTTCTGGGTTGGTAGTGTTCTTGGAGGACCTTAAGGCTTTGACAGCTCCTTCAGTGGCTTCATCAGTCATGATCTTCAGGGCGCCTTGGAACGTGGGGGTCTCATTCATGAATAGCTTCTGCTGGAGCTCCCTGTTCCTTAATCTGCATACCAAATGGTCTCTCAGTTTCTCCTCAAGGTCTGTGAAGTTGCAAAGTGAGAAAGGCCTGTCATAGGGTGGTGATGAACTCAGTGGCAGATTCTCCTGGTTGTTGCTCCTGCTGTTCAAACACGTGATTCCATGCAATGATGGAGAGCTTCAGCTCAAAGTGGCCTTTGAGCTTCTTTTTAAGATCTGTGAAAGCAACCGACTCTAGTGAAGCAGAAGCCAATAGGTTTTTGGTTACATCAAACATCACCTGGCCACACACGCACAGGAGTGTTGTGGCCTTCAAGCCATCTTCTCTAATATGGTTAGCTCCCAGATAGTTCTCGACGTGAGAGATGTACGAACTTCATCTCTTGGGATGTGCCACATTGAACTCCTCCAATTTGTCATCCTTGACTATGGCAAGTCGTCTCTGGCCTCTTAATGCCTGCACTGCTATGTCTCTGTGCTCATCCTAGGATGGGTCCTTAGGATGCGGTTGTCTCCAGCATGGCTTGCTGACAGACAGAGGGGGAAATGTAGTCCCTGTCAGGGCTTTGATGCCTGACCTCACCTCTTGTGAATTCTGGCTTTCTTCTCCTTAGCAGCGAATCCCATCCTCGTTGCCACTGTTGTATACTGGGCTTGGTGAAGCATTGATGAGGCAGTGGTGAAACGGCAACAGGTTTATTAGGTTAGCACAGACAAGAGCAGTTCTTACAGCCATTTAGCAACTGTTTATATAGGTTACTGTTAGCTGGCGACCAATAGAATTCAAGCAACAGTTCCTGCATGAACAGTCCTAGAGACAGGCAGTCTGGTGTTTAAACTGACTTAATAATTAGCAAGGATTCAGCAGTTCCAGGCAATTAAGTCAATACATAACATTGAATGAATGTATTTTTTCTGGAAGCATCAGGAGAGTTAATATAAACATTAGCAGAACCAGATAAATAGAAATGACCCTGGTAAGAAAGAGATACAAGTCTATATTTTTATAGTAATATAAATATAATAACAATTACCAATTTTCTACATTTTATAGTACCCAAGAACCTGTCACTTTGATGAGTTATTCTATAGGCCTAGACTTGTGATCCATGCCCTTTAAAGAAAGTTCAAGGGAATGGTTTATGATTTAAGGAGCAGGTGTCTTCTTCATCTTTTGAATATGTTTTTTTCCCTCTAAATAACTACGTTTTAAGAAGAATACATTTAAAACAAAACCTCTTTTTAACACTGCAGCCTTAGTCTGCTTGGTTCTTCATTCATTCTTTCCATTTTCCTGATCCAGGAACTGTTAGCCTGCAGCCTGTTACTGGTGCCATTCTGGCTTTTAATGTTGCTTTTAACTTGAAGATAACTGAATGCAATAAGCAATCTTCAAATTAGAAAAATGTTAGAAGGCTGAACAAGGAATCACTTCTTGCAGATAACTGAAGTCATAAAGCTGGATGTGTTGGAGATTATTCTGGGTAAGTCCACAAAAGTTTGTGTCTCTGCAATCAAAGCAGTTTCTTTCTGCAGCCACACTGTTGGCATTTGTGCTATATTCAAGTTGGAAAATAGTTGAAGCATTCCTTTAGAGATAATAAGGACAGGCTACTATAGATAAACAACATTAGTGTTTTGAGAAAAGTGTTAACTGTTAGAGCGTGGCAGTTGAAATCAGATCAGAAAAATTATGTGTCAAAAGTAGGTACAGTTCACTGACCATTGTTAGTCTCCTCATTGAGTGTGAGCTCATCATGCAACCTATCCAGACACCTGGAGGTTAAAGGACCTAGATGGAGAACAACAGGTCTCTACTGAACTCTTTCAAAATTGAATGGCTCTGGGTTCTGAAGTCTTCTGGTTCAGGAAATATGCTATATTGGTACTGGGTAAGGTTGCACTGTCCCAGACAGTCATGGTGCACAATCGCATCATTTAGCCGCAGATGAGCCTGAAGCAAGTATGACTTGCAAAAAAGTCGCAAAAAAGCCTACAATCAACATCTTGCCACATGGGTGAATTACTATAATCCTACCCCAGGGGATATTCTACCTGGTTAAAAGGAACCTAAAAGAGATAACACTGGAAAGGGGGGGGTGGCAACTGAAAATGGAAGGGATTACTTAAAAAAGAAAAGAAAAAAGTATTGGACTGAAATAAAGAGTCTAGAAAGGTGAAATTATTTTTTATCTACATTAAAAGTTAAAAGATATTGCTTCCACAATACAAGATTCCAATCCTAAAATGTTGCTGGAGATTTTTAATAAGAGCAAAGCTTAGTGGTGAAGTGAAAGTGGAAAGTGAAAGGGCCTGACTTTGACCTTGGGAAACAGCTGCAAATTGCTTATTACAATGAGAAAGGATAATATTTGGATTACAAAGAAATGAACCCCAAGAACTTGTTGCTAAGCAAGGGATATAAGAATGGGCTGTCATAAAAAATAATAATGCAATACAAATGGTCAAACATATACACGAAATGCTAATGACATTTATGGAGTTACAGGAAACTAATTTTAAAGAGATTTTTCAAAAAATAGTGGCAGGTATATACAAAAGCCAAAAGAGAAAAATGCAACTAAAGACAAGACAGACAATTGCAGCATGGACATTAGCCACATTGACAAATTAGAAACAACAGAAAGAAAGCAGCAAGTTGCTGGAGAGGTGATGATGCTTCAGAAGGAAAAATTAAACCACAATTTAAAATTCAAAAAGAGGTTCAAGGAAAGGCGTAAGACTATTAAAAAGAGAGCACTAACCACCTCCATGATCACGACACAAAGAAGCAAGCATGAATAACAAAATGACAGCTTTAAAGGAACATAAGATACCAATAGAGAAGTCTGAGGAAGTCTGGAAGAAAATGAGACGAGAGAAGTGGAACAGTTTTAAAGATGCAGATAAAAGAGAGATTCAGTGGTGGAAGTTATGGAAAAAATGTGGGCAGATAAAAATATCATAAAAGAGGAATTGAAGATGAAATTTAAAAGCTGTTCTTTCTTTTTTCTTTTTTGAATATTTACGTATATGATTAAATATTATATAGAATAGAACTTTTTAAAGTCTTGATATTAGGTAGTGATTTATATTGAATGTTCAATAAAAGGGAAAGATAATTAATGTCTAAATAATAAACTTGGTAAGTTTATATTGACTAAATTGACAAATTTGATAAATGATAAGTTTGATATTATGTTTTGATAGATAATAGGATAAGATTTAAAATGTAGTAAGATGTTTAAGTAGTATAAGAGAATATAATTAATGTGTAAGAGGTGTAAATAGAGTTAATAGAAATGATAAACTTCTTAGAGATTTTTAAATGGAGTAAGAGGAGGGTGACTTTGTATATGTATAGAAGCTAAATTGGTTTCTTATGTGAGATAAAGAAAAACAAAGGGAATTAGATGACAGATTGGTGGAGATAGGGTATGGAAGCAATAAAAAGAAATATTTAGGATGATTAAAGCTAAATAATAAAAAAAATGGTTAAAATGGAATAATATTGAAATACATTCTAGACTAACACTGGTAAATCAGGATATGGTTGATGTAACATTTATATAATTGTATATGTAATTAGAAATTGCTTAAATGCTTATCAGAAGAAAAGGACAGGTGTAAATTTTATTTCTTTCTTTTTATGAGTATATAAGCATTAAGGGATGATAAATAAGATGTTTGTCCAGTTGGCGGATGCTTATTGGAATATGCTATGTGCTTGTTTGGTATAATAAAAAAAAATTTAAAAAAGAAACCATTTCCTCTGTTGTTCCTGGCCTTTGTCTCGAGAAAGAATTAAACACAGAGTTTACTGTCCTTGGGCAAACTGTCCTTTCACATATTCCCTGTCTGACAAAGGGAAAATGGGAAATGCTTCCTGAAAAGAGAAAGTCAGAAATGAAAATACTGTTTAGCATTAAAAAAAATCTTTGTTTTCATCTCTCACTCCTCGCTTCCATACGTAGAAAAAAAAAGTCTATATTGCATTTCCTTCTAGCCTTCTGAATTCCCTATCCCACATACTTATCTTTTGTATCTTCTGACTGGATCAATCTGTCTCTAGGTCTATCTGAAATTTGAATCACAGCCTTCCATTTTTAGGGCTGATGTTCATGAGAGGTGTTTTGTTTTAGATTTTGTAAGACTGTCTGTATTATTTTCTTACAAATAACTCATGCATAATACTCCTTCTTAGTCCTATTTTCTCCATACGAGCAACCCTGTGAGGTAGATTGGGCTGCGAGAGAGAGAGAGAGTGACCCGTCCAAGATCATGCAATTAGCTTTCTAACAGAATTAGAACTCACAGATTTCTATTTCCACTCCTTCGCCTTTCAGAAAGTGGATTATTTTCATGGCTACTAATCTCAATATCTAGAGAGCAATGCTGATGCTAAAGTTGGGCGAAGCAAGCAATGGTTTATTTCAGGAAGTTAAAACAAGTCTTTCTAACAGTAGGGAAACATAATGCCAGAATCTCTACTGTCCTTGAAGAAAAGAAGAAAAAAAATCCTGGTTCCTCATAGACACTAAAAATAAATGGATGCAATTCTTTTCTTTTCTGTCATCACAAAGGACAGGTTCAGAGTTGATTCCAAAGTGACAGAAAGCTCCTACATTGAGCTGTGCTTAATTCAAAAGTAAAAACTCAGAAGAACTCTGTATGGCATCATGCATGTGTTTTTTAAATAACCTTATAGCAGCCGGTGTATGAGTAGGTTTTTCTTTCAAATAAGCTGTTTCTAAACTTGCATGCTTTAAATTTCATTAAGAATTCTCCTGGAACAATACTGTATATTGATCCTCCAGAGCAAGTTATGTTTATAAGTTCGGCTGGGTAGATTGAACTTTCTTTTTCATGCAGGTTCATTTAAATAACCTTATATACGTTAAGTCAAAAGTCAAGATCATCTTGTCCCGTCTTAGTCTTCAGCTTTTAAAAAAATATTTAAACTGAGAAAAAAAATTGAGGCCTATCCATTGCTTCCAATTTTCCCATCCCTTAACCTTCTAAAGGTAAGATCCACCTGTTAACTCTAAATGAAAAAGCTCTATTTCTAGCAATGAAGAAGAATATTGATGTCAGTTACATAATTTCCAATACTATACATACACACATACACACCTTGGATGTAGATTGTGGAAACAATATATTAAGTTAAGCATTTAGTCTATCTTCAAAAATAATTATCTGGTTGTATTCTTTGTGGAAGGGTGCATGGCAGGTACATTATACAGTACTAAGCAGGGGATTGGACTGAAAGATCTCCAATGTCTCTTTCAACTCTGTTATTTTGTTATATGTGTATTACTGTATATACATATGAAAATTGTAGCATCAAAACTAGATGTTTGTTTCCTTATTGCAAGAATAGGCTTACTTGCATGGCACTTGCTACATTTCTTAATATATTATCCTGATGTTATTTCCTACTGTTTGTTCCCCACCTTCTTTTGTGGCTGTGAGGATTTTTCTTGTGTAATTCTATTGTCATATTTCAACATAGTGGTATTGTTAATTTTCAATGGAAGGAAAGTAATTCCATTGAACCAGTTCGGCAATATTTATCTTCATAGATTCAGGGTGGTGACCTGAAGATTCTCACGAAATTTTAGGGTCATAAATCCATTTCTTTTCATTTGATGATAGACATAGTTTAAAGGAGTGATTTGTTTGTTTACTTTGTTTTCTTTCTAAGACTGTTAAGATTTGAAAGTGTGAATAAGCTGATTATTTTAAAAATTGTACTCCCAATGATTACATAAAGTAACAAAATGATGTGGGTAAATTTCTGCTTCATCCAGTTGAATCACTGTGATTGCAACTTGTAGAATTTCCACATGCTAAAAGATACATTGTCCTTTCCTGCATTACGTACTGATATAATATTGTAACTATAAAAAGTGTGTATAAACTCTTTAAACATATGAGCACTGAGCAGCAATTGCTTATCAGGAAAAAAAACCAGCATGGAAAACAAAAGCAGCTGAATAAAGTGTCAAGGTTTTGCTTTTGTATTTCATGAGCTCTCTCACTCTCTCAGGTATATTGCTAAATTATCTTTATTGTATGAGGAGGGTTGCAAAATCAGTCATGAGTTATTAAGTGTTTAGCTTCACAAGGCTGAGAAGAGGTATCAGCAAACTTCAATACATGGTGAATAGAGGGCTCCAAACAACATCAAGATTAAAACTGCATTATAGATATCAGTTTAAAAAAAAAAATCAAGATTTCTGGCTATGTAAAACTATTTAATAAAAAGACATCACTGAGCCATATTATTCTCATTTAATTAACAATAGTATATATTCCCCAAAAAGGAACCACCAAAGGTGGAAAAAAGAAATAGAATAATGATTTGACCAGGATTTGAAATACGTATTAGCAATTCCACTACCAGCAGTTAAGTTTGGGCATTTTAAAAGCTGTCTAAAAACCGTCTAACTACCTGTTCCTCTGATATTGTTTCTTTAACAGTGATTTGATTTTGTTAGAATTTCTAAGGACGTATACAAGGTCACTTTTGGGTGTTCTTAGGTATTTTTGCCTGTCTTTAACTTACAACCAATTAAGAACTCCCAATGGCACCTGTGTATTCAAAAAAAAGATACATTGATCTGATTTGAATGAAGTTCAAGCATATTCTATTATTTTGCAAACTTGGTGTATTCTGATACAAACTTGCCGCTGTTCAGTAATTAGCACAATGTTTTTCAGTCGGCATCATCTATGGTTTACATTATTAAAACCTTATTTTATGCAGAATAGTTAATTTGGGTAATAAGATCTATTTATGTTTATTTCATACACATATCAAGCTTTTCTGACTCCAAGGAGTTCAAAGTATTCCAATGGCACTGTAGTCATATACAGTATACTAAGAGTTGAAGTCATTCTCTATGCATTGATTCTTATATAGCCAAAATGAGCGCCTCCATGCAGAAACCGTTAAAACGATGCACAGAGAAATTGCATGATTTGCAGAATCTTGAACAAACACACTCCACACTGCAACATTTTACTGCATGTCTGATGATAAAAAACAGCATATTTAGCACTTTTAACTTCAGCAGTACCTGAAGTGTGTGACACAGAATACATTTATGTATTTATTCCCTAAGGGAGGAGTGGGTATCCTGTTCTGACTCCACAAATCATACAAGAAAATAGCTATAGAAATAAAATGCAGTTTTTAAAATAATATACCATTTCCCAATAAGATTATTTTTTTCATCTAAAAAAAGCAATTCATGAAAAGTCAGTATAATAATAAATTATTTTAAAGTGTCCAATGCACACTTGTGATCAGAAATGACTGAGGACACTCTAAATTTAGGACCAAGCGCTGCACTCTCTTGTGTACAAAAAATACCTGGTCTGATTCTGAAAGGAGTGATTTGAGTGCTCTCTTTTCTTCCCTTATTTGGTCTTGCTTGTATTTGAGCTACTACGTTATGCCCACAGTAACTGATTAGCTCCAAGTGTGTCTACCCGACATTTGATTTGATGATTAGATCTCTCCCGCTCATGCTGGTTAGAAATGTGTCAATAGTGAGGCCTTCCAGATGGGACCAGCAACAATGCAAGCAAGCATCGAACCACCACAGACATTTGATGCTTGTAATAATAAAAAGACTATACAATTAGATTAGCCGGGGCTAATTTGGAATGGGCATATTCCCTGTGCACCCTGGGACCTCCTGGGCAGATAAAGGCTTGAGATTTAGTACTCTTAGGGATGGAGAACTACAACTTCCAGTAAAAGGAGAAAAGCAGCATTCTGGGAGGTCGCGGGGGCAGCACTGTGACCTCCAATGATTTACAGGCCTTTAGCTTAATGAAATTGTTTCAGTGACATGACGGTAAAAGCTCATAATGGATTGGATGTCCTAATGTAATGAAATTATTCCCTTCTGCCTTGGGGGGGGAAAGCACAATTAATATTTACTGAGACCTGACAGGCTTCAGTGTGCTGTAGTATGCAGCTCTTTTAGAGAGTCAGTGAGAAGAGACAGAGCAGCGTGGCAGGCTACCAGCAAGCTTTCACCCGGTGACGAGCAAAGACTGCAGAGGGGTGGAGGGACACCTTGGTGACAGGGAAGCTGAGGACATGGTGCTCCAAAGGCAGCGTGGCTACCAGGCAAGACTTCATCCTTTCCCTTCCTTCCTTCCTGCAGGCAACTGGACAACAATCAGATCAGCTGCATTGAAGATGGAGCTTTCCGAGCCCTCCGTGACTTGGAGATTCTGTGAGTTGACTTTCTCCTTGTCTCTGGGTGTGTACGGATGTGTGTGCGTGCTGCATGCACATGCACAGTCATGCATGTTTGTGTGTGCATGCGTTGCAATGCTTTTATTTTCCTGGTTTTTTCTTCTAGGTCACCCTTATCATTCACCCCCACCCCCGTCTTTTGGCTAAAGTGCACAGCCAGCAAACATAAATTTGTCACCCGCTGGTTTGAGGTTATTGTTAATTAAACCATAAAATAAGATTGTGGTTCTTATAGTCCTAAAGAACAGAGATGAAAAGCTATGCTGCTTTTTATGTTAAACAGATGGGATATAATGATTCTGTTGGACCTGGTGTTTTTTATACTAAAAGCTAAAACCTTAGCAAAGGATGGCTAACAGGTTTGACTGGCACAATATTAGAGGCAGTTTACAGTTGACTTAGGGGAGAGCATAATTGCCCAACATAGAAAAAGAGGCAGCACAATAGCTAGGAGAACATCCTATTGTGAAGACTGTGAGCATATTAGCAACTTCATACCTCTATTTAAATATTTATAGTTTAAGACTTAGTATTTTCAAGCAATTTATTTGCAGTAGGTTACAAACTTAAGTTATCAATTAAGGGTATTTTGTGAAAAGCTTTTTCAACATTTTAATTTAGAAAATCTTTTTACAAAGGAAAGCATGCATTGTAAAAAAAAAACCAAGATAGTGGTGCTTTTATTTTGATGGACTATTTGAGTACACATTGTTTGGGCTTGATGCTAACTTGTTCTTAACTATTTTTAATGAATCAAAAGTGTTTGATGGTGAAAAGTACTGCATGTAATTGGCATATATTCGAGCTTTTAAGATGCCAAGGAGAAAGTCTTCCTATCTGAAGCATTAAATTAGGATCTCAGACAGTTACATTATGAAGATATACACCCTTATTATGCATGCCAACAAATGTTCTCAAAACTTTTTTACCTCTTAAAACATATACTGTTTCAAGTACAGCAAGGAATACATGAAATTAGGCCTTACCAAGGTAAGAGACATTGTGGACATTATAGTTACCTAAAGGTGCTTATAGTAGATGTTTGTAATATTAGCTTGCAAACTGGCATTCTATTGGTCAAATAAACATCTGGAAGTGTTTGTAATGAATTTATTCCATTTCACCCTATTTGAAAATCATGCCCATTTCTCTTCTTCAGTCATTGAATCTGATAGGAGAAAGGAATAAAGGGGAATAAGTGTTGGAAACAAGGGAGGGTGTATAACATGTTGCTGTTTACTGTAGGAAACAGTCTAGACTTCAGCATAGATATAACCATGCTGTTTCATGACAATAAAAGAGAAGTGTTTGCCATTGCTTCCTTCTGGCATGCTTTCCTTTCCAGTATGGGTAAGATTGTGATATTCCTTGGCGGTGTCCCATAGAGAAGGACACCTGACCTTACTAAGTTTCTGAATCTAAACAAGTGCTGCCATCTGCTGACAACCTCAGTTTGAATTTGGGACGTGTTCTCCTATTTATTTATTTGATGAGAAGAGTAGCATCAATTCAAGAATGTGGCATTTAATATTGGCAGAATAGCCAGTTTCTATGAAACGTTAGCATTTTAATAACATTTGTATATAGTTATGAAATGAACATCTTGTTGAAAGATTCATACTTCTCTTGTGCATTATTTTTATTTATTTTGTTATTTAATTAGGAATATTTTTCTTTTGTATTGCAAGATATTGAGTATGAAAATGTATTTCATTATTGACAATATTTTGAATTTGTTATCTTTCCTTTAAATCACTTCAGTGTTTGAAAACTTGCTAAACATATACTATTTGATTTTGATTTCTGAAGAACATACTATCCTTTGGAAATATGTATATTTATAAATACACCATGTGAATATCTATGTGTATGTAAAATATTTATATAGCCAGCCATCTTATATCTAACTTTGAAAGTTCCCAGTCAACAATTAAAATAATAATAAAATAAACAGCACGTATAAAATCTATATCATTAAGTAAACATCAGTTTTAATAAAATAAGGTTTGTATGTTGCATTAATATACACTACGAAGTTTGATAAAGAGAAGTTTAAAAATGCTCACAAATGTCACTCATTAATCCTAAAATAAGAAAAAGAGAAAACAAATGAAAACTTGAAGATGGTCCAAAAGAACTTTCATCTGCATACATGTACAAACATTTTGCAGTTGAATCTTAAATAATGAAAGTCTGAATTACTTGCCCTTAAACCGTATGAAAAAACATGAAGTTTGTACTTATTAAATGTTTTTATCATTCATGTGATAGTCCATTGATAACAGTGATCAAAAAATTATGGAAGCCAATTCTTAAACTCTCTGAATAATTCACATAACAACTTTGTGTAAGATAGATCGCCTTCCTATAATTTGAGTTATAATACTTTCCTTTTATCAAATATGCACTCATAATATCAGTAGAGCACTTTTCTTCCAATATTTAGAATTTATGACCAAAAAGTAATTTCATACTCTGCATCATTCATTTATGTTTGACAAATATCCATTTTATTATTAATATAGAATCTGTATATGGATTTCCAATTTTTTCAGACAGCATGTTTGTTATTTCCCATTATCAAGCACTGAACAAATATTAAGTTGCTCTATGAATAATGTTTCCAACTTTATATTATTCATTAACCTTCTTCTCATAAATTATTTGAATAGAGATTTGTTGTCCTTACTTCATACCTCATATAATTCTGGTTTACATGATTATTGTTGTGCCTTCCAGCGGGAATCAGAAAGTTCTTTTGATATAGGAAATAAAGCTCAATAACATCCCAAGAAATGTAATTGGACTGAAATCAAGCTATAGTCAATGTTGTTAGAATTATTTTATGGAAACTAATTTTCAGGGCAATTGAAGAAGTAGAATATAGAATTGTCAGTAATCAGTAGTCCCAAAGGTAGGGGAAGAGATTCAAATCTTGTATATTTTAATTTTTTTTAATTTTAAGTTAAACAAAATAATTTTAATTTATTTAACACAGTAGTGGTTGTATAAAAGAACAATATTGTTTTCAGCAACAGCACCTTCTGCTTTGTTATACTGCTATGGTGATAATCTGATACTATCTAGATCATAGTGCTTTACCCAGAATATGTAAGGCAGGTGGCTGCTGGAAAGTGGGGTAATTTCTCCTTTAATCAAGTCAGAGTCTTGCTATTTGTGTTTGTTTATAT
>JANHFO010005240.1:53009-67279 GCA_032468095.1 Pareas carinatus
TTTTTTGTACACCGCCCTGAGTCCTTCGGGAGAAGGGCGGTATATAAATTTAATAAATAAATAAATAAATAAATGTGTTGGCAATGCAAATTAGAGGATAGACTTCTAATTGGAACCACAATAGAATGCCTTTTAGACTTTACAGAAGGATAACTATCTGATTTGTATCTTAATTATGGTATTTCTATTCAAATATTAGCCTACTCCACTTGACCTTTCTAATTTGTTATTATAGTAGTCAGTATACATACATAAGAACATAAAAAGAATGTTGTTTATTTAGTTAAAGATCTTTATCCAGAATACTATCCACAGTGGTCAGCCAAATGCCTTTGAGGGCAAATCATAATCACAATGCAGCCCCTTCTACTTGTGTCTCTCAGCAACTAATTTTCGAAATATACAGGAAGGCAAATAATTTACTTAGGACTGAAGATTCAGTACAGACATGGGGATGGACAAGATGCTAAAATTAAATCTCCTTTGGTCATAGATTTAGTATTTATAGAGTATAGAAACAGAATATATACTGATTCTGTTTTCCTTCTTTACAATTCACTTTTGTTATTGGTAGTATATTATATTTACATTACACGCATAACAGTCACTCAGATGAGCTATTTTAATCAAAGATTAGTCATTATGTGTTGTGCTTGAGATATTCTGAGCTTTTTTGTTTGCATGTATCTGTATGTAGTTATTATTATTTACAAGAGAAATGCCTTTCTAAATTTGCTTCAGTTGTTTATATGTTGCTTTATTTTAACAGATTATGGCTGGTTCCATAAATAGCAATATCTTAATGTTGCAACTGATGCCATCTGTGTTTGTTTTCCTTTCTTTATAGTACCCTCAATAACAACAACATATCACGCATCCCTCTCACCAGCTTCAACCATATGCCAAAGATCAGAACTTTGTAAGTACTCTATCATGAATTACTCAAGGCTTCGACTGACATATATGGGCACTGTGGTCTTTGTGTCTTGATTCATTGATGAAAGCAAAGACAATGTAATAGCTGCTTCTGATAAAAGTGCTATTCTTTTGTTACTCTTTTATTTTAGCATAGATTGCCCGGAGAAGCCTAACTAGAAGTGGGAGAGATTAGTAGAGAACTGTATCGACTATTGTAGGTAGATGTTACTCAACATTTTTGTTTTTCAAGAGAAGTCAAGATGTCATGTCAGAATGTGGAGGACTTGGTATATAGACATGTGCTGTTTTGTATAAGACAAGTGTTTTTAACCGTTGGAGAATTGCTGTTCGGAGGAAGTCATATTGCAAAATATTAGGTGACAGGTTTGTAAAAAGAGCAGAAGGGCGAAATCGCAATTATTGTGCATTCTTTTCCTCCTTTAGGTCTTCCACCACTTCTAGAAAATAGAACTATATCTTGGCTTCAAAAGTCTGTACAACCATCAAATCACGGCAAAAAGATTAGTAAAGACTAGCTTTTTGCTGGTATCTAATGGTTGCATGGATGTTTGTAACCTACATATCATATGGTGCCGCTCAAACCTTCAGAGATGAGTTTTAGGTAGTGCACAAAGCTGCAAGGTAAGAATTGATGGAATTTTCTGCCTTCCCTAGAAGGAGTATTTCCTGAGTAAGACTCTGCTCAAAATATTAATCTTTCAGGAAAGTTAGCATTCTCAACCACAGGATTTTCAATGCTCAAAGGCATTGCATTATTTTCATCTCCCTCTCCATCTTTATATATAGCCAGCCTTAGCTGTAATAGGAAAATCACTTTGAAGGTTAAAGCACCTGACTAGAAACTGAAGAACTAGGAGTTCTAGTCCTGCTTTAGATATAAAACCTAAAGCTAGATGATCTTGGGGCAGTTGTTCCATCTCAACCTAGGAATGGGGCAATGACAAAGAACTTCTAAAATCTGGCCAAGAAAACTGCAGAGAATAGTCCAGGCGATTACCAGGAGTCAACACTGACTTGAAGGTGCTAAATAAACAATTAAAAAACCAAGCTAAAAATAACTGTGATATAAATATTATTGTCACATTGATGGTACATATGAGGACTATGGTAAGAACGCAAAGATAAATCAACACTTAAATCTGTATAGTTTTTATTTTGTTGTTGTTTATGTTGTTGCATTGACTAGGTCAACACTTCACAGTAAGACATATTTAATTTGAAGTGTACTGAATCGTGGGCTGTTTTACCAATAACATTAAGCATACGAACCAAAAAAATCACATTATATCTTAATATGATTCTCTGGGAAAATCAGATAGAATTCATCCGAACCAAAAAAAATGACAACCTATTGTCACTCAAAAATTCTCTATCTTTCTTAACCTCACAGATGTACAATTTCAGATATCGTTTTTAGCCATATAGAGTGAATTTTGCAACTTACTCAACACAAATAGGAACACAAAACTGAGAATAACTAGGTCTGCACACACTATTTGAAACAGTGCTTTGTGAAACAACAAGCAGCTCAGAACCTTTTGTTCTAAGTATCTTCTTCAAAAATTTGGCATAGCTGCTTTGAGAGTTCCTAACATTGTTTGAATATATGTACAATTAAAGAGGCCAAGAGTGCCTCAAGAGGAAATCTATTTTCAATATTCCCTTGAATACATTCATGATTTATATTTGAATGCCTTTCATTGTTATTGCTTATAAATTATATTTGGAATTAAATATTGGTGCCATTTAATTTTAACAGTGTTGAAATTTCCTCTGTGGTTCAGTCACATATTAACAGCAACCATAATTTTAGACTATTTTTTGTCAAAACATTTAACTATCAAATTTTTCTATTACAGAAGCTTGGAGTTAAATAGTATCTATTAGTACACATGTTAGTCCACTTAGATCAATAAGGGGCTTATTTTTGTAGCCTGCCTCTTAAGTGCCAAAAATGCAAGAATGGAGGGAGGAGAGGAGGAGGGAGGGGGAGAGAGGAAGAGAGAGAGAGAGAGAGAGAGAGATGATGATGATGATGGTGATGGTGATGGTGATGGTGATGATGATGATGATCTTTAGGGCCCATGGATTTCCCTATTTGAATTAAATCTTATAGGTTTTCAAACTTTTTCAAGCTGCGGACCTCAAAACATTGGTTGCTACATGGCAAACCTCATTCCCACAAATTCAACTAATTACTAATCAACAATTCATGTATATTACTTTTTCTGAATTTTTCTTGACCTGTCTGCGAACCTCCAAGCAACTTCTCACAGACCCCAAGGGGTCCACGGATCACAGTTTGAAAGCCTCTGGTCTAGAGACAACCATTATCACTGAGTTTTGTCAGATGAAGAAGCAGGAATAAGAGCTCTCTTAACCCTACCTTTCTTATAGCAATAAATTGAGTTCTAAAGCACTCCTCCACCCCAAATTAAAAATAAATGTCAGCACAGATAGAGATTGAGATTGGAAAAGGAGAAAGGAGAAAAGTTTTAGGAAATTGAAGTATATATTTTGGCATCATATTAGTTTTTATTAATTAAAAGGTGTTTATATTTTTACAAATTTTCATGGATACATTCTAAGGTTATATCTTGGCTATTTCATATCGATCAGTAAATGTGATATGATGATATGGTCTTCTGCCATTTTCCTTCTGTTTAATTTAAAAGATGGCCTTGTATGTAGTTCCTGGAGACTTATATTGACTAATTCCCTTTTACTGTAATTATGGGGACAAACAGAAAAAGAAATAATAAATTGGATTTCAAAGATAATTTTTATATTGAATTTTAACAATTACATTTTATGAAACTTGAATGCTGACACAAAAGGATGTTCTAGAAATTTAATCTAGGCTGTAACTAAATGTACACCTTTAGAAATTACAATGTATATTCATTCATCTTTTGTATGCTATAAATGCATTCATTTTAAAAGGGCTCTTTCAATACATGTATGCTGCCAAATAATTTATGAAGCTTCTTAGCAGTCTTGCTCTTAATGAAAATTGTTAAACCTGAATGATAATAAAAGGGTTGCATTTTTCATTTTATGTTTCATCTATTTTGTTGCAGTCTCCAGTATTCATGAGACCAAAACCAAAACAAACAAACAAAAAGATGTGACTAAGATTTCCATTTAATGTCACCCTTTATTGTCAATTTCAACTTTTCATTTTAAGAAATAAATCATCATGACTAGAAGATTGAATGCTTTGTTTAATTTCAAGACATTTGAAATTAAGAAAAACTGTACAATAACATTGCAGCACTTAATGCATGTGTCTTGCTATGATTAATCTATTATTATATGGCTTTGCTAATTTCTTTTGTTTTGTTTTGTTTTATGGATTTGTTTAAACATCCTAATTTAGAACTAATAAGAATTGTTGTCCATTGATCTCCTTTCATTTCCTTGAGAAAGCTATATTTATAGAATTTATTAACCTGCATTCATTTTGTCTCATTTTATTAGTATTGACTTCCCTGTTGTATTTGCTGCAATGAATGACTGCAGTGATATTAGATTGTCGTCTTGTGATGATTAAAAGAAACCTAAACAATTGTAGTACACATGCCAGTTGTTCCTTATTATAGTTTTATATTTCTGTAAGATGGCTAAAACTTGGCAGATTGTTTTCCAATGATTTCTCTCAAGGGAAAATTTCTAGATGCATTCAATATATTGCAGAATTCCAACAGAAATGATATGGCTTAAAACCCAGAATGCAACTTGTCATTGAGTATAGAAAAAAAATGCTATTTTTTTTACAAAAATTAAAACTAGTTTTATACAACTAGAGATGTGCCAGATAAAAGTGTTCAGTGTCCGTAACTGGCAAATATAATAACTCTGATCTGAGTAATAAATGTCATTATTTTAAGCAGATTAATTGCAAGTAAATATGCATAGCTTCTACTGTTAATTGGCTCAATAGCTGCTAAATATTTATTTTAAAAGGTTTAGTTGGAATGTGAATGTCATGTGCTAGTCTTTTCTCATTCTCTATAGACCTTGTCTGGTTTTTGATAAACAGATATACAGTATATGCTTTTTATAGTTGGAGTACTATTTGAGCTTCCATATTATGGATAACTATTAGATGACACTGAAGAGATATAAAAAAAGTCTTAACTTCAAATTTTTACAGCTAGCTAGCTAGCATTCTTTGCCCTGCCAGTCAGGAGCCTCAGATTTTATTGAGCCTAGCAAGGACATAAATTTTGGAAACTTCCCAGGGAAAAAAATGTGCCTGTAGGCCATCAGCAAACATACAAATCTAGAGACATGTCAGTTTAGGCACAGCTGCTGATCTTAACAGCAGTGGCCTGGCGTAAAGATCTTTGAAATGATTAATTTATTTTGTGGATGGATCAGGCTATGTTTTACAGCACTTTATGTTTGCCAGCGTTCTATGTAATGTTAGTCTGTCAGAATGATGGCTTTGTTTAACCCTGTCCAACAGAAATGGCAGCATTGCCATGGGAACTGTGCTTTTAATGCCTGCTTGTCATGACTCATAGTTTATTTGCACATTCAGACTACTTTGTTTTTTCTAACAGAACTTTTTTCTAGACGATATGACAAAATGAGTGCAATTTTACAAGACAAAGGTTTAAATATCAAAATGTAATTTATATTCTGCAAGTAAGAAACTGTTAAAACATAAGAGCAATTCTTGTTCCTGTTTAATTTTATGCATGCAAAAAGGGAAAAAATTAATCTAGATGGCATTTAATTGGTATCCTGTGAGTAACGACAAGTAGATAAAGATATTTTCGACAATTTTTGTGCAACTCTTTGCACATTTTCCATACTGATTCAAAGGTTTCCCAGGTCTCTAAGAAAAGATTGAAGAGTTGAGTAGAGAGTGCGAGACAAAGGAGAAATCCAAAAATTTGCCTCCACTTCTGTTTTTGCTACACCTTTTAAGATTTTCTTCTTTTTGTTACCTTTAGTTATTCATTTTTTAAACAAGGAAGAAGTAAGTCTCCTGTTATCAAAGTTCAGTCATGATAAAGAAATAAATGTTGTTAGGCACCCTATTTCTATTTCCAATTTTCCAGTTCTGCAGTCAATATTTTGCTTCACAAAAGCAATGCAAAACATAAAATGATTAATTTTTTAAGGCTTTTAATGGCACTGTCCCATTTTTAATAAAAAGGAATGCAAGCCTGACCTTCATCCTACTCTAACCTTTTGTAGGCGACTTCATTCCAATTATTTATACTGTGATTGTCACCTGGCATGGCTTTCGGATTGGCTGCGTCAGAGGCGATCAGTTGGACAATTCACCTTCTGCATGGCACCTGTTCACCTGAGAGGGTTCAATGTAGCTGATGTTCAGAAAAAAGAATATGTCTGTACAGGTAATACCTCATTATTTCACTTTCTTCTCTTGTTTTGTACTAGTCTTCACATTAACTTGAAATAAACTACTATAATGTTGGTCATTTTAAATGTCACACTATGCCAATTCTACTTCAGTCATGCCTCAGTTAAATAGAGTAATAATATTTTAAATTACTGTGTTTTGTTCCTAGGCTTTCTGAACTATTGGACTGTGTTAATGATTCTATACTTAGTTTTTTTTTCAATGTTCAGATAACATTAATGTAAAAGGCTAATTACCAAATAATATAATCGTATTTCTCAGGAGAATGCCTTCTGAGCTTTATGTCTGACCTGCATACAAATGCAATAAATTAGCAAATGTATGTAAAGTTTTGGCATTCAATTTAATGCATCGTGGATACATATTGTGGCAAAAAAAGAAGTGAGAATATAATCGCCCCCACCTCACAACAGTTGTGATATTTAAAATATTTTAAACTGATTTTAAAATCATGCTTACGTTCAAGAGTAATGTACTATGCAATATGAATAATTTCCTGTTGCACAAGGAATGTATATAAAGTACACACACTATACAGGGTCATGATATTTCTAGGCAAAAATCCATATGTAATCATAGAGCTTCTCTGTAGTGGTGCTCTTCCTTTAGCATTCATTTTTAAATAAACGTTTCTAATAACTGATGGACTGAAATTGCTCATGCTTCTGTGTCTGCATCCATTTCTTTTCCAATACATCCGAAGGCATGCTGAAAGATCAAAAAATGACAACTTTTTTTCAATCACACTTTTGCTAACAATATCTCAAGGGTCAAGGCCATGAATTCTCAGTGGAAACACTGACATTTCAGAAACACACAGTAAAAAGATCCCAATAATTATCTTTCTTTTATCAAGAGATAGACTCTTGATATATCAGGCAAGGTTGTGGATCTTTAGGGAATTGAAGCTATATTTCAGTTGATGGCATTCATAACCATATATGTACATAAAATAGTTCATGAGAAAATCGCGCAGATCCGAGATGGTTTGGATTCCGACTGGGTGAGTCCAGACGGAGTGATGGATGCCGGTCTTGAGAATACCTTCTGGGATGAGTTTGATGCTGTTGCTCCTGAGGACATGGACAAGATCCTTGGCTGACTTAAGGCAACCACATGTTTACTGGACCCGTGCCCCTCCTGGTTGGTTCTGACCTCCCGGGAGGTGACACAAGGCTGGCTCCAGGGCATTGTGAATGCTTCTCTGGGTGAGGGTGTCGTTCCGACCGCCTTGAAGGAGCCGGTGGTGCGGCCCCTTCTCAAGAAGCCTTCACTGGACCCAGCTGTTTTAAATAATTATCATCCTGTATCCAATCTTCCCTTTGTTGCGAAGGTTGTAGAGAGTGTGGTTGCTCGACAGTTCCCTCGGCACCTGGATGAAACTGTCTGTCTGGATCCATTCCAGGCCTGGGTACAGCACGGAGACGGCATTGGTCACATTGGTGGATGATCTCTGAAGGGCCTAGGTTAGGGGTTGTTCCTCTATCCTGGTGCTTTTAGACCTCTCAGCAGCTTTTGATACCATCGACCATGGTATCATGCTGTGCCGGTTTTGGGGTTGGGAGTGTGAGGCACCGTTTTGCGATGCTTCTCCTCCTACCTCTCTGACCAGTCGCAGACAGTGTTGACAGGAGGGCAGAGGGTGACCCCATGGGGCCTCACTTGTGGAGTCCCTCAGGGGTCGGTTCTCTCGCCCCTCCTGTTCAACATTTACATGAAGCTGCTGGGTGAGATCATCTGTGGCTTTGGGGTGGAGTACCATCAGTACGCTGATGAAACTCAGCTGTATATCTCCACCCCAGACCACCCCAATGATACCGTCAGGGTGATGTCCCAGTGCTTGGAGGCCGTGCGGATCTGGATGGGGCGCAACAGACACAGGCTCAATCTGTCCAACTTTATGTGTTATTATCCTTCATATTTTTTGAGGTCAGCCTTGGTTTTGGGAACTTCCTATTAGTTGAAGGAACTGGCCTCCTTAGTGGCCTTTCAAAAAGATTTTTGGAATTTATTTTTTATGAAAGTTGAATTGTTCATTTTATTTTTTTTGTTTTTCATATTAGATTAATTTGTTTAAGTGTTTATTAACTAACAACAATAGAATATTATGGCAGAATCAATAAAAAATAGTGCTTTGTTTCTTAAAATATGCAATACAATCTTCAATGGACAAGAAGGTATCTTGAAGAATAGAATCTGAACTCTGAGAGGAGTATTAAAATTTATCTTAAAAATATGTAGAGAATGTACCTGTGTTCTCAGTGTAGAAATGAATGTAAGATTTTTTTTTGTTACATTGCTAGGTATTGTATCAACAAATATATCTCTGATAATGGAACAATATCATTTGTGGAATACTTTCCTCCTTTCTCTACCCTTAGCTTTTCCAGATTGGCTCCACCAGCATGTCTGGAACAAATAAATTGAAGAAAGCAGCAGGAAAGAAAACAGAATATACCTTGGAGTTAAACCTGTACTGTAATTCTGTTACATAAAATATCATACAATATTTAAATGACAATAGGTTTTCAAGGAGGGTTTTTCTCTTTGATAGCTTTTCATAACATTTAAAGGTAGTAATCAGTTAGACTGCCAATAACACATGTCAAGCTAATAAATTTCAATATAAACAATATTACATTTTAAATAGTGATTGTGATTTCTTTTCCTTCTCAGGTTCACATGCTGAACCACCATCCTGCAATGCCAATTCTGTCAATTGCCCACCTTCTTGTACTTGCAGTAATAATATTGTGGACTGTCGGGGAAAGGGCTTAACTGAACTTCCAGGCAACCTACCTGAAAATATTGTGGAAATGTAAGTATCTTAACTCTAGTGCCTCAATGTAAAATTTAGGGAGGTTCGGTTCCCCCCCTCCATTCAGCTTCCAATTTGACCTTTAAAACAATCAAAATAAAAATGTAAAACTGGCAAGAAAGGAAAAAAACATCAGTCTTCAGCAATGTTTATAATCTCCAAGAATGCTTCCGAAGTAAACCCATCAACTTCCTTATGAAATAAAAATTATGTGTATCTGGAGACCATAACCTTACTGAGGATATGTCCATTTACCCAGAAACAGTTAAGTAATATTTGCATAGATTTTTCAAGATGTGGTGGCTGGAGAGAAAAACACAAAATGTCCTGTTAGGTTGGTGCTTATCTTTTTATGCTAGCTATTTGTGAATCAGCAACATTTTGCAAAAACTGCATTGTACGCCAAAACAATTAGACACAAGAAGTTTGTCGATTGAAGCTAATATGTACATGACGTGATGAATGTACTTTATGATTATGAATGTATCTTATGATTGTAATCACACCTTGTCGTTTATAGCCTGTATGTAAGTATAGAGCCATGTACACCGGAGACAAATTCCTTGTGTGTCCAGATACACTTGGCCAATAAATTCTAATTCTAATAATCATCACAAAAACAGTTAGAAACTCCGTCCTCTGTATCTTTTTCTGTGACAGTATAATTCAGTCCAAGAGAGAAATATCATGTATGCCGTGTTCTTGAAGGCTGTATGGTAGAGGCAGTATCCATTTCCCAAAAGTTATCCTTAATTTTAAATATTTATTTTAATGCTCGCATAGTCAACATAAATTCAAAAAAGAGACCTTAATAAATCAACCAGCTTCATAAATCACCCAACTTAATAAATCAATTTTCCTTCTATCATCTATCCTTAATGTTTGCAGAGTATAATAGACAATCACTTAGGTTTTTTTAAAAAAAAATTAAATAAAGAATTTTTATTTAATTCCTAACATGTATTCTTTTCTACATCCAAGCCATTAAACTTTATCATATAAAAACAGCAAAAGTTGTTTGATAGAACAGCCATTCTCACAAGAAGAGTACAATCTGTTCCTTTCCCATTCAAAAATGTTGCTTTGAGATACAAATAAAGCACCAGTTGCTGAGTTAAATGATTAGCATTCATAATTTAAACATTCAGTGCAATTTTTAATATTTTTAATCACTTGCCAGTTTTAAAGAGCAGTTAAAAATTTGTGTGAAAGTGTGGTATCCAGAAACTAATTCTGTTATTTTCTTATTAACTGCCTTGATATTTAAAAAAAGGAAAATAGAATAGTTTTAATACTAAAAATGAATGTTTTTAGTATTTCCATCCATGTTTATTTTCATGGATTAGGGAATATAAGAATACAACATTTAATTTAGGTTATATTTTCAGCTTGCTTTTCATGTTCTTGACTTTTTCTATAATGATAAATATAACACTGTTGCAAACAAGAGTATCCTGGTTTTTTAGAGAAAGGCAAAACAGAGAGACATATCTGCCAAAATAATTGAAATATCTGTATAATATCTTTTTGTGTGTATTTCATTTCTTAAAACATATGGGCTTCACAGTGCCTCTCGTTATTCTTTTTATCTTAAAAGTAATTGAGTTTTGGAGGTTTTTCTCTGGAACATAAGACAGTTATCTTTTTGGATTATATTCCTCTATTGCACAGCATGCTTTTATAATAACATGGAACAATAAATGTCAAATTCAGTTTCTTTGATTTAGTTCCGTGTAGAGTTTAAAGCAGGCATTGCTTCATGTATTTCTCTTGTAACCAACTAAATAATAAATTTTCAAACTTTGCAAAATGACATCCTAAAATGTTAAATAAGTATGTGTGAATCTTTCACTGATAAATAAGATCAGTGATTTAATGGATGCTTAGGGTTGACCCCAAAACAATTGTACTGCTTATTTTTATGGATTAAACTCAAAACAACTTATTAGTGTAAACAATGATAGAAATGGGCTGACTTGTTAGTGAATTATAGGTTTCCAGGCACTTGGCCAAAGTTCAATTCTTTGACTTGCCATTGCCGAAGACTCAATTAACCAAAACTACAGTGGTTAGTAAGAATTAATATATCTCAACCAACTGGTAACAATCATGGCATATAGATGATTACAACCGGAAATATAAGTGAAATAAATGGTAAATGAAACGAACTGATTAATTAAATTTTAAAAAAAGAAAAATAAATACAGTAGACACTTCTCAATTAAGTAGACCATTTATGGGGAACCTCTTTTTCATCTTGCCTTCCCCTTCCCCAAATGTCCATTCTATTTTGCAGGCTTAAAGAAATATATTCTATCACTGACTTAAATTGAACTGAATTTGCCATTTGGTTAACCTTTTACTCAGTTTAAAGAGGTTGTTCTACAGTTCTTAAAACTTTCCCACCCTAAATATCATTCACAAATTCGTGCACTACTTTCCTGAAAAGATAATGTATGAACAAGTTTAAAAAGATTCCTGAATTATGTTCATTTGTTATTTCGTATTTTTATATGAATTTGTTCATTTATTCCTTATTTTTGCATGACTTGTTTTTTCCTACCAATTAATAGAAAATAGATGTACAGGTCTTCTTATGACCACTATGTTGATACAAAAGTTTTGGTGTCTTTATGAAAAAGATTTTTTCTAGCTATATTGAACAATATAGTGTTGACATTTCAACTCTAAACTATTTTGTTCTTTAAAAAATAACACAATTGATTATTATATTGATAAATCAACCAAAAAATCACAATTAAATTGGATGCAGAATGTTCCCCCACTTTTCACAAAACAAAACTCCCTCATGCTATTATCAATTATTTTAATTGGCATATTTAAAAGGACATAGCTATTGCTGCTTTCATATTATATATATTATTTGCATTTAGTGCAATTGATTATTGATATTCTGATAACCCTAACCCTAAAAGATAACTTCATTGTAACTTTTAGAAGCATCTGTAACTAAATTTCATAAAAAGATGTGTTTGTTATTGTTTTCTAGTTAATTTATAATCTACTAGTCACATATCTTCTTTGAAAAAGCAGGATTTGATAAGAAAGGATTGTCAGGATCAAGATTGTTCATATCCAATGGTTAACATCTCTGATTTAATTGACAAGAATGTAGCATAATGTGCATTTTGATACTTTCATATTTTCTGCCAGAAAAAATGCAATAGTTAAGTGATATTATCCTAACTAGCAGTTATCTCTGAAGGTGATTGCATAGAAAAATATGTTTGGATTGTTCTTTTCCATAGTGGGTAATCTATTCTCTGATTTGTTTTATTGTTGTTTTTGTGCTATTAATTGTGTCTTTTCAAATGGTATGAAAGATTAGCTGCCTACTTACTTAGTGACTTTTCCCAGTTTCTGAAAATCTTAAGAAATGCCAAGTATACATGTGTGCCTCTGCTTCATATTTCATGAATGTGTGCACATATATATGCATACACACAGACAGGTAATATGACCTTTGAGTGTCCCAAAAGAATTTGCAGTTTGATTCTTCTGCATTAACTTCACAAGACAGAACAGCACCATGGAAAGCTCCAAGTTATTCCTTCATGTCTTTTACTCTCAAGATCCATCTTACTTCTTGAAGTGAGAGATTCTTTAAAAATATATGTAAGTTTGAGCATGTTCGGGTTTTTCCCCGTGTAAGATTGCGAGTTTCTTGGCGACGTTTTGGTGAGGTCTCACTCACCATCTTCAGGCTGGTGCCTCTGACTTTGTTTCAATTGAGCACTTATATATACAATGTAATCATTTGTTTTCGTAGATTTCGTAGATGTAATCATTGTATATATAAGCATATATTCATAGTTATAAAGTAAAGTGTTAACAGAATTAGCAGAAAGAGTTAACAGAATTCAAGAGAAGTTGGTTTTAGACTATTTGTGGGACTGTAATGACTCTAGGCTGATTCCTCTCTTGACTCTACCCTCAAGCTCTGCCTGTCCTTCTCCTACAATTATACCTTTAGTCTAGCAAGATTCTGTCCCTTTAGGTATAGCAAATAAAGAATTAGACTCGATTGGATTTCACTGTGTGGTCTTGAGCCTGACAACTAGCATGTACTTTACATATTTAGAGTACTCTTTAAATGACAATAGGATATCCTGAATTCATGGCCTTTATTCTCCCAATTGGAAAAACTAGTTATAAATTTTCCTCTATTTTCCCAAGCTGCTGATATCTGACTGGACTTTTCTTCCTGAATTCTTTCTTATCCCACCTTTGCAATTCAATCCTGGTTCTTTTTTAACCTCTGCTCATACAAATTCTACCTTCAAAAACTCTCTGTAATAAATCAGCTCTCGACAGAATGAGAGCTTTCAAACTGAATGCCACGTTTTTTTCATCCTATATATATCCAGTTGTTGTGGTTAAATCACTCGAGGTGCCTAGGAATGGAGACAAAGACTGAGAGATTTTTATTTTTTATTTATTTTTTTGCAGTTTGGCAGGAGGGAGTAGATAGCAACCGCCTAGAAATAATTAATGATAGGTGATGTCTGAATGCTGTCTTAGTCACACAGTCTCTGGTATTTTTTATGGGCTATCTCATTGACTTCCTTAATTTATTGACTGAACAGATATGCCAAAGAGGCAGAAAAGTAAAGTTTGTCTCAAGCTTCAGGTCTCTGGAGCTGTTTACCTTCTCTAACTCCTGCAACATTTTGTGGCCATTATCTCTTTCTTGCACAGACAAATTTTAGAGTGTGCTGCAATTTACTTGCCATCCATCTCTTTTGTTTCTTAATTAAGTGTCTCATTGAGATAAGAGGGGCTGTAATCACTTACGTACCATAAAGGAAAAAGGATGTATCCAAAACTTATGATTTCAACTTGGAATGGATAGATTATGATCCAAGCCCAAGATTGTTTACCTAGAAGTAAGGCTCTCTGGGCTTTAGGTTTACTCTCAGGTAAATATGCATAAAGATAGAACTAGAATTAATTTTCTATTTCCAAACTGAAACATAACCCCTTCTTTCAGGCTGCTTAAAAAGGTAGTGGTAAAATTCGACTTCCGGTCCTAGAGGCAACAGGACGTGGGAGAGCTAGCTCTGCCTCCCACGCCTGAAACCCGCTCCCTGG